>JADBJO010002449.1:127500-185000 GCA_016801955.1 Conus betulinus
CTGGCATTGGGATGTTTGAAACCGTTTGCCGTTTTGTCTGGCTGACGTTGTCAACATGTTGGCGGAGTTGAACGGAACCTGCCCACCCGGGTCAGTCGCCACCCGGGGTGCGGGCAGGGCCGCACAAAGCGGGTGCCGCCACACTGAGCACGCTCTAGCACCGCCAGTTTGCGCGTAGTGCCTTGGTACCAACAGACTCAGGCCCCGTTTGTATCACGAAAGAATTGTCGGTACTGTGCATCAAAATCTGTATACAGCGGCAGATTATCGAGAGAGAGAGAGAGAGAGAGAGAGAGAGAGAGAGAGAGAGAGAGAGAGAGAGAGAGAGAGAGAGAGAGAGAGAGAGAAAGGAAACGAAACGAACACTTCCGAAGACTATCTCAGATCATGACAATCCAGGAACAGTATGCAGCAACAGAATATAAGAATATGGGATGTGTGTAATCGCAGGATTGTGGATCTATATGCAACAGAGAATTTTGATAATGTTTTATCAACACGTAGCAGCGGGTTACCCGAATCCGACACCTAAACCTGGCAGTATATTGTGAGAATACGTTACTTATGTCTATCAGTAAATTATAAGAATAATACAAATATACATGGCACTACACCATAAGTATCCGGGATCTATACACAGCAATAGATTATAAGATCACGTTATGTATATGATGCAATAAGAATCTGGTATATGTACGCATACGGAGATGATAACGATCTGAGTTTCATGTGAAGCAAAAACGGAAGGCTATGACTGCGTGAATCTGACACCAATACATAGCAGTAGATTATAAGTATCAAAAGTTTATACGTAGCAAAAGACTGTAAAAATCTGATTTCAGCGGGAAAGTTTCATGCCCGAACTATGCGTGTGTGTCTGGATGCAAGCCCTGGAGCGCTCCTCCTCTCTCTCTCTCTGTATGTGTGTGCGCATGCGTGCGCGCGCGCGCGCGCGCGCGCGTGTGTGTGTGTGTGTGTGTGTGTGTGTGTGAGTGATGTTGTTTGCTCAGCTTTCTATCTGCCTGATAGGTCTTGTTCTTTATTAGTTATTAACCACTTGCTCATGCATTGATAATTTAGAATCGTGCAGTAGCTGATAAAGTGCGGGTCGAGTCCGTGTGTGTACATAACGGAAAGGGATTAGCCAGAAAGCGTTTGGAGGGAAGGAAGGGGGCTAGAGGCAGAGGGAGGGAGTGTATGGGAGAGGGGGGGGGAAGGGATGAAAGACAGGAGGTGGGTTAAGGCAATTATGGTTATGGAGGTGGGATACTGACACGCTTGGTCGGAGTGCATGTATATTTGAGAGGCAACCGAGCGACGGAGGAAGTGTGAACTGGCGCGCGCGCGCGCGCGCCCGCGCGCGCGCGCGCGCGCGCGCGCGCGTGTGTGTGTGTGTGTGTGTGTGTGTGCGTGCGCGCGCGCGCGCGCGCGCGAGCGTACGCGTGTCTCTGTATATATGTATATGTGTATGTGTGGTTCTCTGTGTATGCCTGTCTTAGAATGAGAGGGAGAGAGGGGGTAGAGGAGGAGAGGGAGGAGAAGAGAGAGAGAGAGAGAGAGAGAGAGAGAGAGAGAGAGAGGAGAGAGAGAGAGAGAGAGAGAGAGAGATTCCGAAGTCGTTACCTGCACGCGTGTGTTGACGATCACCATTTCTTGAGACACAGTCGATCGATCCTGTGCCCAAGAAATCAGCGATCAGATAAGACAACCTGGTGCAGGCCGATCTGATAGCATGACTCACGGGCTGACAAGACAGGGACCCATACACACAATTATGGCAACTGGTTAGCGTCAAACGATGTGCTTTGTAGGCCTCACTCTCCCCCTTTCAAAAAGCCGGAGCAGTTTTGTTCTTACAAAACAAACAAACAAACAAACAAACAAACAAACCTGTAGGCAACGCTAAAACGAGTTTGGCTGCGAAAAAAAAAAAAAACTGTAGGCACCGCTAAAGCGAGTTTGGCTGCGATATTGATTTTTTTTTTCTTTTGTTTGTGGAGTGTCCATGACATTCGGTCATAAAAAAATATGTCATTTTGAGTGTTGTTGTTGTTGTGTTTTTTTTTTTTTTTTTTTTTTTTTTTTTGTTTTGTTTCGTTTTGTTTTTTTTCGTCGGTGTGGTCCATGAAGTGGCAAGTAAAAGAATACGATAGCAGTCTTTCACGACATGCACTTCCATTCAGCGTTTCAGCCTACGGTTATTTATCCATTTATTTTTCAAACCTGTTCTCTCGTCCATCATGGAATACGTACATGGGTTGTGCCTGCGCTCGGGGGCACGAGTACTGTATGTGTGAGGGAGGGGAGGGGGAGGGGAGGTGTTAAGAGGCGGAGACCGTAGGCATGGCGTATGTTGGTGTGTCTGCTCTATGCGTGTGTGTGAGAGGAAGGAAAGGAGGGTGAGGTTAGAAACAGGTGGGGGCGGGGTAGCCAGGGCGGGAGCAACAAAGGGAGTGGGAATGGTAGAGTGGGGGTGGGAGGAGGGGGGGGGGGGGGGGGGGGGGGGAGGGGAGGGAGAAAGTCAGAACAGCAGAGGCGTGCAAGCCAGTGTGTTAGTGTAGAAGTGCGAGTGTATATTCGATGGGTATTGCAAAGTGCTTTCAGGTGTGAGAAAGCCATGTGAAGTATGCTATGATGATGATGATGATGATGATGATGATGATGATGATGATGATGATCATCATCATCATCATCATCATCATCAGCAGCAGCAGCAGCAGCAGCAGCAGCAGCAGCATTACTATTATTGTTGTTGTTATCGTCATCATCGTTGTTGTTGCAATCATTATGATTGTGGTTGTTGTCGTTGTTGCCGTTCTTGTTGTCGTTGCATTATCATTGTTATTGATTTTGCTCTTGTTGTTGTTGTCATTGGCAATAGTATAATTGTCATGCCCTTTGCTGTTAGAAATGACAACCTGTGTTAAAAAGAAGTTTTGGGTGGAAAGAGGACAGATAATTTATTTTGTATCTTAGAATAATGACTGCAGTTATTGAATCATTATTACAATTCCGGTCGTCAGTGCTCTGCATCCACAGTAAAGACTAGAAACAACTTTTTTTTAAATGCTTCAGTGTCTGTATGTCGTGGTATCAGTGTTAAAAGCAAGATAAACACTGAGAGAAAAATGAATATTACATTTAAGGTAAAAGGAATTCTTCTATGATGCAGACAGACACGAACAGCCAATAGTATACCAGAGAGATATCTTTTCTCCCGTTCTGAAGCAAAGGCGGCACTCATTCACCCAGGAACAATGCAGACAGAAGTCGCACAGAACAAGCAAGGACGTGTCCCCAGGTAAACTTAGTTGCTTTGCGTGTCTCCTGTTGCAGGTGAGCTAGGTTAGTGGGTACCGCAAGCTGCGTTGTTTTGGAATTTTGTACCCACGACTGCAAGCTGTTTAAAGGTGGAGAGACTGCAGACGGGAAATGAAGCAGGAGAATACAAGCAAGAGTTAACAGCCCACTAAGCAAATGGAACAAACTACAGGGCCTAAGTCGAAGAGGTTGAAACGCGTCGGCTCTTATTGCAGTTTGTTCCTTCCTTTTGTTTTAAGGGCCGGTAATTCGACTGTTATTGTTTTCCCTGTCATTATTCACACACACACACACACACACACACACACACACACACACACACACACACACACACACACACACACACACGCACACACACATCACCTCCCCTACTTATTCTTTCAGTTATGCAGTATGTAAATTTTGTGTCCGTCTGTGTGTCTTGTGTTCTTGCCCCCTATACAGATCCGCAGCCCACATCTGAACTTTTCCAGATTTGGCACCCGTACTCGTCCCCATGCCAGCAGATCAAGAGCGATTTATGTGTGTGTGTGTGTGTGTGTGTGTGTGTGTGTGTGTGTTTCAATGGGACAACATTGCGAAGTAGTGATGTCAGACTTTGAAGCAGGTGTAGGTGAAAGAACTCTGATCAGACCTATGACAAACAGTGACATGGCGGTGAAGGGAGAATAGGGGGTGGGGGTGAGGTGGGGGAGGGGTACAAGTAAACCAAACGATTGCTGGATAGGGGCGAGAGGAGTGGCATGTTGAACAGACAGGACAGACAGTGGATACTGATTTTTTCCCCAGTGAAAAAACTCTTTTGAGAAAGAAAATTACCGACGATGTGTACGTTACAGTCTATTGACAGTATTGTCCTCCCATAGAGACACGACTGATCGGTCTGGCTGCTGCCAGGTGCTGGACAGGAGGGGGATCGATCAGACTAAGGAGCAGACTTCAGGTTGCATGCGGAATGTTTCTATCTGCGAGTAGAATCGTGACGAATGGAACTGTGTGTCGCCTCCGAGCAAACATGTAGCTCATACTTTTTGTTGTGAAATCTACAGAGCAATTTTTTTTTTTTTTGTTTGTTTGTTCGTTTTGTTTTTTTTTGTTTTGTTTGTTTCCACAACTGTGTAGATGTCTGGCTTTTAACGTTTCATAGTGCCTGTTAAAGAGTTTTTTGTTCGTGTCTTTGTTTGTTTTCCCCTTCGCTTACTTACACAGAGCTCTTGATCACCATCCTCGCTGATGTTACTGGCAATTCAAAAGGTTTTTTTTTAAACAGTAGAGCCGCTCCCTCCCGCCTTCACAGTTAGTGGTAGTAACAGTAGCAGCAGCTGCAGTAATAGTAGTAGGAGTAAAAAGTTGTTGTTGTGTTGTTGTTGTGGTAACAACAACAATAACTATAACAACAACAATCGTCGTCATCATCATCATCATCATCATCATCATCATCATCATCAAAAAAAACACAACGACCACGACTATGACGATGATGACGTTGATGGTGATGACGTGAACTGTAGAAAGGACGGGTCAAACATTATAGTCTAGATGTCGAGCGATTGAATCAACAGAAACAAAGGGAATAAGCCTCCCTTTCATCATCTGCAACAAAAAGATGGCGAAAGGTGATGAAACGGTGGTTCCACTGACCTACACTTTTGTCGCCGTCGCTGTGTCAGCGTACTTTTCTCTTTTTTTTTTTTCTCTTCTGTTTTCTTTTGCGTTCTTTTCTATTATTCTCTTTCTCTCTCTTCTCTTCTTTTCTTTCTTTCTCTTAAAAAAATAAATAAATATTTGGAGCATTGTATGCGATTTAGCACACTGTTACAAAAACTCTATTTTTTAAACGCCCATTGGCCGAGTAACTACTGTTCGTGAGTGTGATGTCTCAGTGAACTCAATGGAGTGAAGTGAAAAGAGAAGCAGTGGCAGCAGAAGAGACGAAGACGGAGGGGGGGGGGGGGGGGGGGGGGAACGAGAAGAAGACGGTTAAAAGAAGAAGAAAAAGAAGAGGTAGAAAAAGAAGAGGAAGGAGAAAGAGAAAGAGGAGGATGAAGAAGTGGAGGGAGAGAAGAGGACGTATAAGAGGAAGAAGGAGAAGAGAAGGAGGAAGATAAAAAGGAAGAAGGAAAAGAGGAGGAGGAAGATAAAAAGGAAGGAGAGGAGAGAAACTAAAAAGGAAGAAGGAGAGGAGGAAGAGGAAGATAAAAAGGAAGGAGAGGAAGAGGAAACTAAAAAGGAAGAAGGAGAGGAGGAAGAGGAAGATAAAAAGGAAGAAGGAGAGGAGGAAGAAGAGATAGAAGAAGGGGGGGGGGGGGAGGAAGAATAAGAAGAGGGAAGAATGAGGGAGAGAAAAAGAGGAGGGGGAAGCAGGAGGAGGAAGAGGAGGAGGAGGGAGAAGAAGATTGACTGAATGGTTGAGTCTTCAACAGGTAAAGAATTAAGTACATAAAAGGCCTTTTAAAAATTTCTTCCTGTAATAAACAAACGAGGAAGGTTAAGCAAAAAAAAAAAAAAAAAGAATAATTAAACGCTACAACATGAAACAATGATCAGTCAGCAATAGTTTGAAGAGGAGGAAGAAGAGAAGGAAGAAGACGAAGAAAAAAGACGAGAACGGAGAAGAGAAAGAAGACGAGGAGGAAGAGGAAGAAAAATGATACTAAAGACGAATAAACACATGCATAGTCTCCTACATACATTCGCATCGGACGAACAAATGCAAAACATGTTTCACACTCATTGTATACCAATCCAACGTGTAATGCAATGCGTGGTGTTGGTGGGGATAGTGGAGGAAGGGTAGCGGCCACAGGGAACTGAGGAACAAACTATTGTGCTCCTTAGGAGAAATAGTTGTGATGCTTTGGGGAAAATAGTTGTGACCCTTAGGGAAAATAGTTGTGACCCTTAGGGGAAAATAGAGTTGTGACCCTTAGGGAAAATAGTTGTGACCCTTAGGGAAATAGAGACGGGGAAAATAGTTGTGACCCTTAGGGAAAATAGTTGTGAAAATAGTTGTGACCCTTAGGGAAAATAGTTGTGACCCTTAGGGAAAATAGTTGTGAGTTGTGACCCTTAGGTAAAATAGTTGTGACCCTTAGGGAAAATAGTTGTGACCCTTCGGGAAAATAGTTGTGATCCTCAGGGAAAATAGTTGTGATCCCTAGGGGAAAATAGTTGTGATCCTTAGGGAAAATAGTTGTGACCCGTAGGGAAAATAGCTGTGACCCTTAGGGAAAATAGCTGTGACCCGTGGGGGAAAGTTCTGATCCCTAGGGAAAATAGTTGTGATGCTTTGGGGGAAATAGTTGTGATCCTAGGGAAGGTAATTGTGCTCTCTAGGGAAGATAGTTGTGCTTTTTTTGTAGGGAAAATAGTTGTGACCCTTAGGGAAAATAGTTGTGATCCTTTGGGAAAATAGCTGTGATCCAAGGGAAGATAGTTGTGACCCATAGGGAAGATAGTTGTGACCCATAGGGAAAATAGTTGTGAGCCCTCTACAACAGTTGTGATCCTGTAGGAAATAGTTGTGATCTTCAGGGAAAATAGTTGTGATCCCCGAGGAAAATAGTTGTGATCCTTAGGAAAATAGTTGCAATCCCTGGGAAAATAGTTGTGATTCCCTAGAAAAATAGTTATGATCCCTAGGAAAACAATTGTGATCGCATAGGAAAAATACTTGTGGGACTCCCCACCCCATCCCCCGAAAATAGTTGTGATCCCTAGGAAAAATGGTTGCGGCCCCCGAGGAAAATAGCTGTGACCATCCCAGGGGAAATAGTTGTGATCCTAGGGGGAAATAGTTGTGATCCTAGGGGGAAATAGTTGTGATCCTAGGGGAAATAGTTGTGATCCTAGGGGAAATGTGTTGTGTGTGTGTGTGTGTGTGTGTGTGTGTGTGTGTGTGTGTGTGTGTGTGTGTGTGTGTGAGATCCTAGGGGAAAATAGTTGTGATCCTAAGGGAAATAGGTGCGATCCTAGGGATATAGTTGTGATCCCAAGGGGGAAAAAAAAACTGTGATCCTAGGGGAAATAGTTGTGATCTGGGGGGAAATAGTTGTGATCCTGGGAGAAAATAGTTGTGATCCTTGGAGAAAATAGTTGTGATCCTTGTGGAGAATAGTTGTGCTCCCTAGGAAAATAATTGTGATCCTAGGTCACTAATTGTTTCCCTCTATTCTCTGTCTTTCTATGAGGATCATATCTTTTCCCTTGAGGAAAACAGTATTATCACCTTCCGATGATGGCATACTCCCATAGAAAACCTGTCAAGAGATCATATGAAGGCACTCAAAGGCCAAAGTAACGCAGTCTGAAAGATTAGGAGTCGGTGGTGAGTGTACCGTGATGGTCAGCATTGGTCACTGGGTCTGTTGCAACGTCGATTTACATCTTGTTGGAATGCGGAATAATTTACAAAATGATATGGAAAAGAAGAAAGAAAAAAAAAAGTACAGAAAAAGGACGAATTTGCATCTTGAGATATCACCTAAAATGAAGTGGCATAGCGTGTTGCATGACAAATACCATGCTTATTGTGCCACACGTGACATGGTGTGCCAAAAGGCCTATACGCATGACATGACGTGGCACGACACAGCTGAAATGGATCTGGGGGATCTTAAACCTGGCGAACCTTGGGATGATCCTGTGCGCACGTATTGTGTGGGAGGGTGGGAAAAGGGGGGGGGGGGGGGGGGGGGGGGGGGGATGGATGGAGCGCCGAGGATGGAGCCAGTGTGTGTGTGTGTGTGTGTGTGTGTGTGACTCGAGGAGTGTGTGTGTGTGTGTGTGTGTATGTTTGATTCCCCGCCCTCACCTACAGTCGTGCGTGGCTCGTGCAACGCGCGCAATCCGAATTCAAGTTTTCCGTGCTGGATTTCTCACTTTGCGATTTGTCGATGCAGACAGACAGCGGGGAAGCTCTCGCCTTCACGTTGTCCGAAAAGCGAAGCTCCTTGAATGTTGTCGCTTATCAAGCTTCCTTGGACTGGAGAGAGCGGCTGGTTTTCCGACCCCAGTCTTTCTGTCCTCAGTCCTCATAGCTGTGGTTCACAGTTCTGGTGAGTACCCTAGGACATGTTTCTGACTTGCTTTCTCGCTTCACAGGGACAGTCCCATTGCCACTGTTACTTTCCTTTTTAAAAGATCGTTTTCTGGATCACCTACGCCTTGCATTCACCGAGTCAGAACTTGTTAGGGGTGTGGAAGGGGTAGAGAATTGTGGCTGTTGAACATGTTAGGGGTGTGGAGGGGGTGGACAAATGTGGCTGTTGAACAAGTCATTTGCTGTCGTCAGCCATGCCAAACAATTCGGTTGAACCTTCAGGTTGCCGTTCATAATATGCACAGCGTAAGGGCCGGGAGGAGCAGAATTTAATCTAAGCGACAATGACGGAAAACGACATGTCTCCTGTAAGCTTTGTGAGCCAGCATTCTTACACTTTAAACTTTGAATTCAACGCCCAGCGTGTTGGCATCCCCTCCCCCTCCCGCCCCTGTTTCAATCGGGTGAACACCGTCCCCCACAAAACAGTGAGTGCAAGACAATCGTCCTCAGAATGAATGGATAAAGATCGGGAGCGTGCGACGTTTACTGCTGTTCAAGGGGACTCGTAGTCGAATGGTTAGAGGATTAGTCTGCGCAACTGACGGTCGTGGGTTCCATTCCTTGTGGAGTTTGCGAAGTTGCAGAGCAGGGAATGCCAAGAGAGGTGGTTTTTTTTTTTTTTTTTTTTTTTTCTTGAAGGGCGTTGATGTGAGAGGTCAACGTCAGGCGGTGAAGTCAACCTAGCAACAATGTGTGATGGCAGGTCTAGCCTGTGCCGCTGAAGGACAGCCCCTAGAGATAAGAGGCGGTCGATGATGGAGCGCTGCCTGACTGCGATAACCGCGTGCTGGCAAGCCATGTTTTTCGGCCGGCATAGTGGGCACCCTCTCGGGGTTGGGCTGAAAAATGTCCTCTGGCCATAGTCACTAAGACGATAGAATGGAATTAGCACAGCGCTCAAGTGAGCCCGCCCTGTTCCAAGTTTGAGGCAGTTTGAAGAGGCACAGGATTATCGCCACCTGAGCAAAAAAAAAAGGCTGCTCAGTAACCCCGAAGACGGACCTGGGGGGGGGGGGGGGGGGGGGGGGGGCGAAAAGTACCGACGCCCAGAGAGACAGAGTCGGATAGTCCTGGTTGAACTGGGGCTACTTAAAAGTCGCACACCATAATGGCAATTCTCTCTCTCTCTCTCTCTCTCTCTCTCTCTCTCTCTCTCTGTGTGCGTGTGTGTGTGTGTGTGTGTGTGTGTGTGTGTGTGTGTCCACGCACCATTTATCGTGGATAGTTGTCCTGCGAGGGAATTTCCTCAAATTGAGGGACTTCAACCTTTCAGTTGCGTTAGAACAAGACACTATGTTGATCATGTTTGCACAGTTCCAAATCTTTCAACTAGGTCCTGATGAATAATTACACATTACATAGTCATAGTTCAGCCGTAGGGACGGTTTCGTTTCGTATCTCCTTGCGTCCAGAGGCTTCGGCTTTTTGTCTCTCAGGTTACTTCTGAACATACAGGGCTTAACATTGACGAATGCCAGACAACTCAGGGAAAGTGCATCACCATGCCGGGCGAGTCGTTCATTCTGAACTTTTCCCGGCACCGGTGCGAGTGAAAAAATTTGGAATTCTACTTTTTCTCCCCCTAATCCCTCTGTCGTGACCCCGATGTCAGTGCCGTCAAAAAGTTTAGAGCCAACAACCACTTCGAGTGGAGACCGGACGAGGTGCAGCTATGAAGCCGGGTGTGCAGTAGGCCTACATTTTGAAAGCCACTCCTAAGTTAACGAAAGTTCGTATTCGGGGTGAAGAGCTATAAAGAAAATCTTCCCCCTCATCACTCCCACTTCTCTCCGTGCCCTCCCCACCCCCAACCCCCATCCCGACCCCAGCCGCCAGTCTTCTTTCCGCATGGAGATAGTTTTTCACGA
Source organism: Conus betulinus (assembly GCA_016801955.1). Lineage (NCBI taxonomy): Eukaryota > Metazoa > Mollusca > Gastropoda > Neogastropoda > Conidae > Conus > Conus betulinus. The sequence goes on from JADBJO010002449.1 coordinate 137,794, forward strand.
GGCACAAATTTTGACACAGGAAGTTGAAGAGAAACGCGCGTGATACTCAACAAACAAACATGGCGGCTGGCTGTGAGAGGATCTTGTACCAGTCCATGTTGGAGTTAGACAACAAACAGGCTAATGTCACTCTCACTTCAAAATACATCACTGTCGAACATCATGCCAAAGCCAGAACAAAGCAGCAGCGGACTTTTAGATGTCAGGACCAGCAAACAAGATGGTATGGCATCACAGAACGCGTCCATTCTGTTATGTGAATTTGTTTCTATTTTGTAAAGGTTTTCTGTAGAAGAGCGTTCATATTTTTAAGACAAGAATTTGAGGCAATCTAGCAAGAGTGACAAAAAAAATTGTTTTAAACAATGGTTGCTCAGACTAAAAACAAATTTCAGGGCAATCTATCTCCAAAAAAAGATTTTTTTTTCTTTTCAAATAAGCATACATGTGCTAGTAAATTGAGAGGGTGAGATCTTTGGCAAGTGAAAACAACTATTTATATCTTCTTGTTTCAAATACTGATAATTTGTGTTGGAAGAAGAAATACGGTGAGTAGAAAATATAGATGTATTTAGACTTTAGCAAAGCATTCGATTCAGTAACACATGAAAGACTCTTGATCTTAGGTTGATGTATAGTCGACAGGGACACACTGTGGCATAGCATCAGCGGAAGAACTTCAGGAGAGCAAGAAAAAATCCTACGTGTTTAATGGTCAGACCAGCCAGTGCACGTTCAGCGTGCACTGACATGATGCCAAGCTTCTGCAGGGGGGGGGGGGGGGGGGGGGGGGGGGGGCTGTTGGAGGAGGCTCTTGAATTAAAAGAAATTGGAGTCTTGTGGAATAGTAGGAAATGTACTTGGTTGCGTTAGAGACTTTCTATTAAAAAACTCAAAAGGTAAGGATTGGTACTTCCTTCTCTCATAGTGCTGATGTTATTAGTGGGATTATAGAAGGCAGTATTTTGGGACCAATATCATTTATGGTGTTTTTATAAATGATCTCCCTGTAGAATTAAAGAGTACATGTAAAATTTTTGCAGATGATACACAAACTTTATAACTCTCCAAAATTGTACAAGGATTTACAAAAGGATATATATCTAAACATTCGTACAGTGGTCTGATACTTGGAACCTAAATTTTAATGGCACAGAAAAATGTAAAGTACTTCATACTGGAAAATCAAACCCACAAAAGGATTAAATATAATGAAAATTGGGGACAAGGAAGTAAAAGTACAACACAAAAGGATATATATATGAAAGTTGGGGACAAGGAAGTAAAAGTATAACACAAAAGGATTATATAATAAAAATTCAGGACAAGGAAATAAGAGTATAACACAAAAGGATTATATAATGAAAGTTAGGGACAAGGAAGTAAAAGTATCTAAATATGAGGAAGAGAAAGACCTAGTTGTGACGTCTGACAAGTTTGTTATTTGACAAAACATATTGTGAATACTATAACAAGGCCAACAGAATGATTGGAATAATAGAACATTTACTAGAAAAGGACACTTTTTACAATTATGTAAGACACTGGTTAGACCTGTTCTTGAATAAGGCAATACTGTGTGGCATCCAATGCTAAAGAGACAACAGCTCTAGAACAGGTTCAAAGAAGAGCAACAAAGATGATCCATAATATAAAGGATTACTCATACAAGAAAAGATTGAAATATTTACAACTTCCAACACTCAAAGCAAGAAGACTAAGAGGGGACTTGATTCAAAGATATAAGATATCTAATAGTATTGATGATGTGGATAAAGCATGCTTTTTTTTTTTTTTTTTTTTTTTTTTTTTACTCACAGACAAATAATACAAGGAAAAGTGAAGATAAGAATATTTAAACAATATTCCAGAACTAATCTGAGAAAATTCACATATTAACAGAGTAACCCAAATTTGGAATGTATTAAAAACTAACATCAAACGTGCACCTAGTGCTAATGTATTTAAAAACCTAATAGATAAACATGAATTAATAACTAAAATGAAAATATGAATTTGATGGATAAATTAGACTGAGCTAGTCTATGACTGGACCAACAGACATAAGATATATATACAGAAGGGGCGTAAAAAGCCTAAATAGGCTAAGTTGTTTGATACAATGCCCCAGACCCTGATCCTGATCAGTGCAAGAAAATCATAATTTAACTGTTGCATAACTTAATTAGCAGTAAACAAATTTCCATCACATTGTAGTTATCTATATAAGGAAATTTAGCTCTGTATCAAATGTTACATACATGTACCTCAAGATCAGTCATATGACTGTAGACTGTAGTGCACAGTTTAACTGTCAATTTGAATGATGCATGTACAAGTGGAGTAGTAAACCGATTCAAACTGGTGGATGTTTGCATCCAAAACAGATTGTCCTTTATTAGGAAGAGTTCTTTCCCTTCTTGGGCCATGCCAGTGATGGTGAGGGTCAGTAGTCAGGTTTGTTGAGGGGGGGGAGGCGGGGAATGATCAGGTGTTGGACCAGAGACGGGTTTCCTAGACACGAAAACTCTTGAGGTGGATGGCTAGTTCATCCTTGTGCCGATGGACTTCAGAGGCAATAGGAGGAGTAAAGAAACAGACCAAGACAGAAATTGAGATCACCAGTGTGACTGCTTGTTCAAACTCTTCTCACTGTTCAATGATTGGATTTATTTTTTTTTTTTTTTTTTGTATAGTAGTCATTTTTTCCATCTGTCGTAGGACTTCACAACTGATCAATTAAGGAACTCTTAGCCTTTTCCTAGGTCAACTTGCCGCAAGTATGAAACACTGACACTAACAGCTAGGCATGTAAGGATTCTTGCCACCTCCATGTGTGAGAACACTCTACTGGTGAGGTTTTGGAGACTGGAGATTGTGGTCTTAATGCTGAAATTAACCTTACAGCTTATTCTTCCCAACAATTCGACATTATATATATATATATATCTTTATCAGTATGTATGTGTACGCACGTATATAGATAGATATGTAGAGCAATGACAATACTTCTAGGATTGGAGACTATGACTGTATGAAATTAAGTACATAAAGGAGTCAAAGCTCTTCCTCTTTGTCAACTGCATCAACATGGGTTCAGTGAAAAAAAAGCTGACTTTGAAACCCTGAAGAGAGAATATCGGCTATAATTTGATGAACAACTGAAAAAACTGTCAGTGAAGTACTGGAGAGGTTCAAGAACCTGCTGTATAGCCTTATTAAAGATCACATACCAGCAAAGGAGTGTCAGCAGTGGTCATATATAATACAAAAAAACCATGGAGTTTCAGCCAAGATCTGCAGTCGTTGGGACAACAGATCAGTCCGCATGAAATAAGGTTTTCCAAGCAAGAGCAGCAGTTACGAAAAATACAGCACTAAACATAACAGAGTTACATCAACCACATGTTTGCTCGAATTGCTGATGAAGATTCTTCTAATGGAAGCGGTTATCAGAAAAGATTCTGGAATTAGATCAAAACTTTGAGAAAAAAATGTCACGGGAGTGTCCCATTTGAAACACCAGGACAAACTTAATTCATCAGCCAAGGACAAGGCCAGTATACTGAAGAGTACAACCCAGTTTTTGTGGAAAAAGGCACTTCAAACATCCCCTATCCAAGTGACAGACCATTATAGGTCTGTGAATGACATTACCGTTCCAGGAGGAGTTCAGCATCTGAAAAATATCCACATATTAAATGCTCTGTACTAATTATAGCTTCAGGACCATAATGCGCATTTGAAATAACACTTTTCCTTATTCAAGTAGACAATGAATGGTGGAGGATGGGAAGAATGCCAGTGGTACAGCTGTTAAGAAGGGAGGTAGAAATGTAGCAGCAAACTACTGTTTGAAGAGCACATCCTTGTCAGTAACATCCTGCACCACCTGAACACCCACAACATCCTGACTGATGCCCAACATGGCTGGCTATAAGCAAAAAGAAATCTGAGACACACAACTCTGACCCTTGCTCATGAATTGGGTAGCAGCTTAGAAAAGGGAAAATAAGCTGGTAACACTTGATGTCTTCAAGGCTTTAGGTCTTGTTTACAAACACCTCCTTCAAAAGCATCATTATGGTATCTGTGGACCTTCAGTGATGTGGGGTTGAACAAACATTCCTGACTAGGAGAACACAAGTTCCACTGGATAGTGAGTCGTCGGATCAAGAGCTTGTGAGTGATGCTCCACTGGACAAAAGATCAGGTAGCATGTCTCATCTTTATTTTCATCAAGGGTCTGCAAGAAAATCTTCACCCATAGTATAACTGTTTGCTGACAATTAACAGTAAGGATGACTGTTTCAGTTTTTTCTTCGGACATAGGACTTAACATTTTGTTCTGACTGATAGGCACACGCAGAAAGTACACCTGTATGTGGGCCATCGGTGAAAGTTTAGTCAAGGCTGTGAGAATACATAGACAGACCCAACAGTTTTTTGTTTGTTTTTTAAATACAGCCAAGAGGTTTAGAGATCCATTCATCTCACTGGAATTTGAAGGATACATCTCATATTTTCGGGACTGTTGTTGCTTCCATTTACTGTGCTGGAATATGTTGAAAAGTACATTTTTTTGTGACCTTGTGTTGATCAAGTTTTAAAGATGGATTAAACCAGTAAATTGTCGGTCTTTCCCCACTTGAAAATTTCTTGTAATGTCTCTTGCCAAGGTCTGAAAAGGCTTTAGATCATATGGCATACTATTTGGGAGGGGGAAAAAATTATAAAGGGTCCTTGAGTCATAAATGCCTGAAATTGTTTGCCTTCTGTTTCAGACTTGCATGATAAAGGAAAGAGGTTTTCCTTTCGTGATAACTAGACGCATCAGTGCTTTTGCATGCAAAGAAAGTGCAACATTTGGGAAGAATAGTTAGGAATCTGTTTTTGTTTGTTTGTTTTTTTTTTCACGTCTTTACATGTGAATTTTAAAACAAATACATTTAAACTATTGATTCCACATAAATCAAGAGTTATTTTGACACAGGAACTTTTATTCTGCCTTAAACTGTCGTCAGTTGGCTTCATATCCTTCCCTTTTAGCTATATTAAGGTAGCCTCTGCAGTCCCCTCCTAATGAGTGAATCAATCATCAGCTGTCGATGAATCATTGTTACTGCCCAGGGTGCAGATCCTGATCTGACCCCAACCCTTCTTTCCCCTGTCGTCATGCCCCTGCTTCACTCATTAAATACTTTAGTGACGTTGGAAACAAAGAAATCAGTGTGTGTGTGTGTGTGTGTGTGTGTGTGTGTGTGTGTGTGTGCGTGCGTGCGTGTGTGTGGATGTGTGTAAACTAAAAGATAAGCTGAAAACTTTCAAGTAATCGAAAATTAGTCTTTGTCTAGTTTTCTTTGTGTTCGGTTTTTATTATTGAAGCACTATAGTCTTAATTACTTGTGAATGTAACCATGGCTTGATTTGGCTTGTTCCAATAAGGCAGAACTGCACAAACAGGCGCTCTAGCTAGTTAAAGTTTGTGGGATGTGGTTATGATACTATCCTGACAAATGGTGTTGGTGTGGTTGCAGTTGCCGTGCAGTGCCAGGTTATTCCCCTTGAGGAAGTCATCACTGTCCAGTATCATTGCACAGCAAGCAAGGACCGGTATGAATCAGTTCAGGCCATTTTTTGGTGCTGTTTTGTATCATGTAATGCCAGTAAGCTATGGTAGCAAAATAGCAAACAGTAACACGTGTAGTAGTAATATACTGGCAGTTTGTCTTGTGAAGCCATGGTTTATTTCTGGTTGTATTGCAGCTTGTACAATATTATTAAACCAAAGAAATGGGTTGTTCATGTAGTTTTTGTAAACTGGCTGAAGAAATTTCTTTAAAAAGCAGCTTGCCTTATGTTGAATTGGAAATTTCTTTAAAAAGCTGCTTGCCTTATGTTGAATTGTGGACTCCTGTCTTACCCTGTTTCATTTTTAGTGAATGAGGACAGTCTCATTTTTGTGTGCATGTACAGTTCTTTGCAGGTGTACATGTGTTCATCTGAATTGTGTTCATCTTTATTCACTGGTTTACCCAAATACAAAGAAATTGACAAAATCATTGAACAAGCTTAGATATTCTCTCATGCCTGTGTACATATCCCAAATCATGGGTTCACCCAAATGCATGCACATGTACAAGACAGTCAAGCTTAGACAGCCTCACATGCACGTGCACACAACTGTACTCTTTATTGTGCAAAAAAATGTTCATATGCATACATATGTGGTGTCTTCATTGTGATGACCTCTGGACAGGTTCAAGATCCACAAGGGCGGGGCAGTCTATCAGGCCGTGGAGCTCCAGCCACAGCTGCCCACTGCCTTTGATATCTACATTGTCAGGCGAATGTCCAAACATCGCTGGCGTCACAAGACCTTGACCTTCACCTGCAAGGATCCCTCGGCATGTACCAAATGGATTGAGAGCATCAGAGATGTGATTTGTGGTCCTGGTAAGTTGGGGTAGGGGGGGAGGGGGGGGGGGGTGGGGGGGCTTGGGTTGGTGTGTGTGTGTGTGTGTGTGTGTGTGTGTGTGAGTGTGTGTTATGTTTATTTCTTAGTGTGAGATTGTGTGTATTTATATAGTTACTATGAATAGTTACTTAATGGTGTTTCTTCTTTTCTCATTCTCTTTTTTTTTTTTTTTCTAATAGCTCTACTCTACACTGTGTACATATGAGGATTCTGTCCATGGGATTTTGCATGTTCATGCTGCATTAATTGTTGTGGACAGATAAGCTGTGTATAAAAACATGGTATGTGATTGTTAGAACAACTTGCATGGTTTCAGTGGTGTTTTGCATATGGAGATGTGGGGCACCCATTGACAGTCATGATTTTTTGGCCATTGATTTTGTTATAACCTTTACCAGTTGTGTCTGCTATACATGGCAAAGATTTTTCTGTCCTTCGGCCGTACCTTGATGGAAGGCATTTACAGTTTCCCCATACACATGCCAGCCAGGTCTTGTTTACACTGAATCAGATTTCACAGAACTCACATGGATATGCCTCTGTCATCATGAATTTATAGAACATTTCAGGTTATTAAACTACTGAATATCCAGTGTGACTGGAATGTATCAAACAAATGTAGGTCAGATAACAAGGAGATGAGGAGGAATTTTCAGTTCAAAATTTACATGTGATATTAAACAATGAATAGTGGTAAGACTTGATTTTTAATCCATTTTCCATTGGTAGATGTTGTAGTGTTATGAAATCATATGAACATAAAGTGGTAAACTACTTGATATCCTGTACGACTGGAAAGTATCGGACAAATGTATGTCAGATAACAAGATGCGAGGAATTTTCAACTCAAAATTCACATGTAGTAATATACAATGAATAGTGGTTAGACTTTATTTTTAATCCATTCCCCATTGGTAGATGATGTAGTGTTTTGAAATAAGGTGAACATAAAGTGGGTGTGTTTTCACGTTATCTTTCATATGTATCTTTACGGTAATTGATCCAGACTTAAATTGTCCAGTATAACCACATTGTTGACTTCCTGCTAATTATCAAAAACAAAACAAAAAAAACCCTGATGAGACATGGCCATAGCAATTGTTCAGTCTGCTCAGATATTCACTGACAGGGAATCATTCAGTATATGCTGCTTTAGTGGGATAGAATTCATGTAAAGAGAACTCCATTCCTTTGTTTTTACTTTGTCATGCAGATTTTAACCGACCCAAACGGCTGCTGGTGTTTGTGAATCCTTACGGAGGGAAGAAAAGAGCTCCGAAAGTGTTTGACAAAGTGCGACCTCTGTTTGAACTGGCTGGAGTGTCGCTGGACGTGATTGGTAAGTCAGGGTGGTGTACTGATCCTGGACCGAATAGCCTTGTTTGCTTGGTTCTAGTTTTATACTTCATCTCCTTTACCGCTTGGAAACCAGCTAATAGAGAAAAACAAAATTTTGAAATTTCAGACAGATCTGCATTACCGCTGTGCAGATCACATGTTGCTGACCATTGAGAGCCCGTTAAAAACTTACATGATTGTCTGCTTCAGTTTCTGTGAAGGTGTGGTGCAAACTGGATTTTGTTAACTAAGCATGGAAGAGAAAGAAAAAAAAAGGAGGGGGGGGGGGGGGGGGGGAGCTAGTTGCAGTTATGGGGAAAAAGCCTTGTTTCATGTGATAGGCTCTATCTTCAGACTGTGCCTTGGCTGTCAAGTGTCGAAGAAGAGGGTCATGATGTTCAGCATTATAGAAACTTTTTGCGTCACTAATAAATGCCAAGTGTGTGGACAACTTCATTGTCTTTGTTGGCAGAACTCTTGTCGGAAGGATGTCAGACAGAAAGTTCCACATCAAGAAAAACATAAGGGTTTTTCATACCCCAAAGCTAAACGTGTGTGTGGGGGGGGAGAGGATGGGGGTGGGGATGGGTTTCATACCTCAAGCAGAAAATTTTTAGGGGTTTTCACACTCAAAGTGTTCTGCTATATTGCATTAAGAAAAAAAAAAAAGCAAAAAAAAAAAGCACTGTTAGGAATGTACACGCATAGCAGTGTTGAATCATGGTCTCCAGTATGGAACGGATACTTTATTGGCAATGGGCAGGACTTGCAGTGGCAAACAAGAGCTGATTGCTGAAATTTTTTTCATTCTCATGGCAGAAAAAAGTTCAAGCTTTTGGACGTTAGTAAATTTCAGTTAATATCAAGTTTGAAGAGTTCAGCTTACACACATGAAACTCGGTCAACCTTTGTTTTTTTTTTTTCCAGGAACTTTGCTGTTAGTTTTTGTGGAAGTCAGGTCAGCACAGACATTTTGTCATGGGGGTACATTTCTGGTTGTGATGGCTGGAAACCCCCCCAGTTCCAAAAATTTTTCTTTCTCGTTTCAGTTGTTTTTGCCTTTGTTTTTGTTTTTTTTTTTGTTTTACTTAAGCTTGACCTGCATTCATTCCTTTGCATTTCACTTTTGTCACTATGATAACTAAGTGAACTGCAACAACCAGTCAGCTTTTCACTTCTAACAATCTAGATGTAAGGCCTTTGCCGATTGGCCAACTGATGAAAAAGAGGTGTAAAGGGGAAAGCACTCATCACAAGTATTTCCATGCTACCTTACTTGTGATCAAGTGTGTTGCAGTTCTTTGACTGAACCCATCTGTAACAAAAATCCATGTTGTACAAATTAGTACATGTTCATACCATTTAATTGATTTACTTTATGCATTGTAGCTTTTTGGTGTACGTCAGTGATAATTATTTTTTTAAAAAAACCTGCAAAAAATGTACAGAACGCACACACACACGCACACACACACACACACACACACACGCACGCACGCACGCACACACACACGCGCGCACACACACACATACACATATACACGATATTAGGAGCATGTGCATGTCTGTCCTTTGACTGGCTTACACACAAAATACACAGAGAAAGAGACAGAAATAGATATGAAAAGAGGTACTGATAATAAAGGTAACAAAGCATCCTAGATTATGCTGAAATTAATTTATTCAGATTCATGTTCCAATGTTAGTTAAGTGTTAACTAAAATGAATAAATGTGAGCACCTACAGTATCATGATTTTAACTGTGAAACTTGATATATGTGGGATGTTCTTTTCAATAATCGTCACAGAATTTCCACTGTGTGAGCCATTTCCGTCAGTGTTGAAGTGTTTTTATTGCTTGACCATATTCCAGTCTTCATACAATGATCCTCGAATGCCCAGTGAAAAACCCCCTTCGTTTCCTGGATCCTGAATTTTTATGCCAGAAAGTTGGCCGTTATGGACATTGGTTTTTTGATGCACTGTTGGCACAGGTGGCGGTGGGGTGGAGTGGAGGCGTTAAACTATGGTAACATCAGCAGAGTGATAGAGTATGGAAAGAAAAAGTCCTTGGAAGTTAGGTTTCATGGAGTGTAGTATAGTTTAGCTGTGTGTGTGTGTGTGGGTGGGTGGGTGGTGGGGGGTGGGGGTGTGTGTGAGAGAGAAAGAGAAAGTGAGTGGGTGAGAAAGAGGGAGACCGAGAAAAAGAGAATGAAATGTGACCAATTTCACTGTTCATGTCCCTTCATAATTTTTAGGAAAGTTTTAAAAAAGGAAAAAAGGTTTTTGTTAGAGGTGACCGATGTAGAATGGCTGTAGTCTTCAATGTCAATGTTTTGTTGTGGCAGAAACCGAGAGGCAGTACCATGCGAAGGAAGTCCTGCAGACCTACGATGTCAGCTCCATTGACGGGTCAGTTTATGTGTGGATTGGAAGTGCATAGATACAGTGATGAAGAAAAAGATTTTTTTTCTTGTAATGCAGTTTGAAATGTAGTAGCAGCAGTGTTAGAACTTGGGCATAGAGCAACATAAAAACCTTGACATAGCATGAATCATTTGTATTGTCCTGTGTTTTGTGTGTTTAGGTGCAGGTTTTTTGTTTCTGTTTTTTTAACATTGTTTTGGCTCTACCCTCCATCCTGTCCCTACAGCACACACGCACACACAAAGGCAGAGAGCCTCTCAATAAAAAAAAAGGTCCTAGAGTTTGATGCATCTTTTTATGAGGTCCACACGAGGCTACCTAGCCAGAGGAGACCCTGCATTGTGCAGTCACCTGTGGTGCAGTGATTAATGTTTGTAGGCTATGGTCTGACAGGTTGTGGGTTCAAATCTGATCAGAGACATTTTGTGTTTTTTTTTTTTTTAAATTTTATTTTAGTCTGGACATTTGCAGGCCATGGGTTTGCAGGTTATGGGTTCAATCCGAACAGGCATTTGTGCGTGTGCAGTTTTTTAATATATATATATATATATATTTGTGTGTGTGCTCAGGACAGCTCCTGTGAGAGTGTTATGATCTTAAATTGGATACCAGAGATTGTTTACCACAGTTCCATTTAGTTAATAGATAATCCTCAAGCCACAAATTTCCTGACTAGCACTACAGGTGTCTATATCTTGGTTGATGCCAGGATATATGACTAAAGGAAATGTAGAGTGTAGTTGTGCCATGTAGTCTCCAGCCAGAATGGAACTCTGTAGAATCATTATCATCCTTGTTGATGATGAAAAAAATCTCAGATTCTCTGACCTTTTAGGGCTTTGTTGTTGTGGTGACTTAAGTTTCTTTCCCATGTCAGTGTCGGTGGTGAGTATGTATGGAAGAAGCTGTCAGTGCTGGCAAGTTACATGGGGAGTGATGTTGGATAAACATGGTGGTGCTCTGTAAAGTTGTTCCTTCATACTTGCTCTGTGAGAAAGCAATGATTGCCATTGGTAGGAGGCTTTGAAGGTGGTTTCTTGCATATGTTGGATCAGAACAGGCACCAGTGGACACCACCAAAGTGACTGCAATAGAACAGTGTTTCGTCCGGGGGGGGGGGGGGGGGGGTGTGTGTCTCATGACAACTAAATACTGATATGGTCTGCACTGTTGACGGTGGTGTGTATGGTGGGAGCTATGTACAGGCATGGAACATGTCTGCAAATTCATGGATATCCACTGAAAAAAAAAAAAAAAAAAAAAAAAAAGGAGAAATCTGTGGTCGATGAAAGCGTTCTTTCGAGTTTGATTCAGGCCGTCACTTCAGATCACTCCAAACGCTGATCTGTGTTTAATGCAGTCCTTCTTCTGCCCACAAATTGCACTCACTTGTATGACTCCAACATGGGTTAGCTGACTTGGTGATAAAGTTTATGTCCATCTAATGATTTGGGGGTAATAATTAACAAAAAATTCTAGCTCAGAAACTACAAAAGATATAAAAATGAAAATATATATGATTTTTGAAGGAAATTGAATGGAGATTTTGAATCTGGGCTTCTTTTGTTTTAATTTTGATCATAAAAAAATATTTAGGCATTTAGATTTGGATAGATTTTTTTTGCACAATCAAAAACATATGTATTTACCACTACAGCTTCACATCCAAAAAAGAACACAAAGCAAAAAAGTTGAAAATAAAGTTTGTATTGTCACACTACACCTGTAAATGAAAGTAAAACAGTCTAGAAGTCTATCCAGACGCTCACACCTCATGCAGCAGACAGGTCAGTTCACGACCACGCCCCCCCCCCCACCACGCCCCCTTGCTGGACTTCAACCCTCTCTCTTTCACTCCTCCTCTTCCCCTACCTTTCCTGCTGCCCCGTGTCACGCCGCGAGCAGGCCGCGCTCCCCTCTCGCGCTGACTAACATGTCGCTGGCCACTCGCACACAGTGCAGAGTACACACTAGGCTAGCTCGTTCGACGTTGGTAACCAGTCAGCTGAACACACTCTTGAGATCGCACAGCACGACTCAATAACTGACGAATATGGTCGGCAATTCCATCACTATCATCATCTCACCTTCATGCTCGAGTGAGTCGCTGAATAAAAGATTATTATCTTTATCAAAAATGATTAGCAGAGCCCGCTCAGCTGTGTAAGTACGTTGATTGGGTCGCTACGCTCGTCGAAGGTTGCGCCGCCATCTTTGCAAGCGAGACAAAGCGCTGGCTGGTCATCCAGTCAGTGATGAGGAAAAAAAAATGGTCTTTCCCCACGTGTGGTCATTTGCATATCATTTAATACTGCAGACATATAAGGCTTACTACGCACACTCTATTTCAGTCCTTTGATAGGAATAGTAACGAATGAAAATTCAAGAAAAATGCATGACGTCAGTGGACGGCCCATAGGCACTGGAAGTACATTGAAATGGTCTATTGTTTGATAATATTCCAGTCAACAAGCACTTGAAGCAGTGATAATTGAAAGCCTGATGATGAACAAGAGAAGAGCGTTGAATATCCATGGAGCATTTGCTTGATGAAAGCATTCAAACTTGGGCACTGTGTTAAAAAAACTTTGTCCGCCATGTAACACAGCCAGTTAAATTGTCCAAGTCAGCCATATTTGAAAGATCATGGGAAGTTTTGGTCCATTCTCTGGTTTAGTACTCGCAGGCTGAAGGGTTTTTTTATGTCAAAAAGTTGAATTTTAGATGGTTTGTGATGCCTGTTGCTTTAGGACAACTTAACTGAATTGCGTAGGCTGGAAGCACTGTTTTGAAGACATGCTTATTTTCTCGACAGATGAGTTCAAAAGTTGTTTGTTGATTCAGAAAATTGATAAAAACATGAGGTCAAGAACTTAAGTTTTCACTGACTTGTAGGGTACTGGAAGAAGAAAGCACATTGTGTGATGGATGCGTTAAACTGAAGTATGCACACCAGAAAATGCATGCATCGGGTTGAATTTCAGCCCCTGACTGATTTTCAGCCCAAACAGATCAGTTTTGTTAGTGTTGAATTATTGTTCACAGTAAAATTTCTGCTTGGAAATCATCATGAAACATTCCTCTTTGTCGCTAGTTATATTTCAAAGTAAATCTACTCATTCTATGTCAAAATCAGGCTGGGAACTGCTTGTCTGGATAGAACTTTGGCGTCTGCTTTGCAATCACCAGTCTGTTATTTTCCTAAAAAATCATCCAAATTCATTTTCTCTCCAAGGTGGTGTGTTGAACCATCACTGGTTCCATTGACGTAGTCCACTGAAGGGCGTGATGAGTACACAACTGCTCATTTGATTATCACCCATGTGCTGCAAGCACATGCGTTTCTCAAAGGACAGGGTAGGTTTACACACTCTCACACGTTTCCCCGATGCCTGTGTAGACAGTGCGCTGGCATTTAATTGATAAGGGTTTAAACCAGATGGGAGCAGAGACATGCCTCCCCAGACTGTGATTATGTGAGGGGTCATCTCTGAAATGCTTATGTTGGTTGTCGAGATTTATATGACAGTTGACATACAGAAGACCTGCGCAAGGATGATCTACCAGATGTGATTGGTTAGATTCTAGAAGAGAGAGAAATATGTTTTTGTTGATCTAAAGGTGTCATGAAAAATAGATCCAGTTTCTAACGTTTTTAGTTTAATAAATAAATGGATTGTTTTTCTCAGTATATATGTTTCAGTTGTAACAGTGAGATAATTCCTGATTTGACCCCTCTTGTTAGCTGGGCTGTAATCCACATGCAGTTGAAAAATTTAAATTATGGTACCAAAGGTTTTGTGGTTCAAAATTTGTTGATCAGTGGGAAAGCCAGAGGAAAATACAGTGTGGGGATTGTTATCACAGGGTGGTGTGTGTGGGTGGTGACGGCACGTTCTCCGAAGTGCTCAACGGGGTTCTGGATCGATGTCAGATGGATGAAAAAGTCAGCCAGTTGTTTCGTCACCAACCATCGAAACCCCGACTTCGTATTGGTATCATTCCTGCAGGTCAGTCACTGTGGCTGGGAGTGGATACATGTTGGTGATTGGATTTGTGTTGCTTACATCTACCATATACAAGGGTTGGTGATGGGGTGGGTTTTTTTTTAATCTTATTTGGTCAAGTAGTTTTTAAATGCCAGCTTTATAAGATAAATTGTTTATATCACTGCTGTACCTGTCCAGTTATTCAAATAAAACATTGTGTGTATATTTTTTTTTTTAGTTGAGCCATTAGTCATGATTTGCACCAAATATGGAGAAATGTTTGACTCTTCAAAGTCTGAAGATTTTGGGTTTGAACTTCAGTAGTGACGAATGAGTAAAGAATGGAGCTAGATTTTCTGATCTTCCAAATTAATCCTTTTTGGAGTCAGTTGCTAAAACAAACTCAAACCTGTGGCCTGCACTCCCTGTAAAAAAAAAACCAGAAAAACAAGTGAATGCTTCAGAAAATAACTTTTTGACAATGCCAGCGCAGTCACAACTTAAACGTTAATGTTGTGCGGGAAGTTTTGCAAGGGAGATTGATATGAAGCCTTTGCCCCTAACTGAAATTGATGGGGAACTTAGAGGGTCTGGACTGGTCTTGCTGTTCTGAATTATCAAGTAAATTGGCTGTTGCAACCATACTCTCACAAGTTCTCAAGTCGTCCAGAGTGAGTGAGTAGTTTGCAGTCTTAGTCTCTGTCATGTGTGTGCCCATTCAGATCAGACGTGCTTTATGAAAATTTGTTGCTGTTGTCAGCATTAAGAGGGTTGTGGAAATAAGAAACCATCCATTATGCACCACAATATGTTCAGAAGAGAGGAGCTGAAAAAACCATGATGAAGACCTGGATGAAATTGATAAAACTCATTCATCTCAGCTACTTTTACTGGTTCACGACAGCTCTGTTTTGGTCTTACTTTCCTTAGAGTCTTATTTGCTGTGATTCATGTGTTTTGGCTTTTTATCTCATTGTTGTCATTTTTAGATGTACCAAATCAGAATGGGGAAACTAAGCATCTGCAGACTCTTCCATCATCATGACAGCATTGATGTAGCAAAGAACTTTTGCTTTAAGAATGAGAAGAGGGATGTGCGGATGATGGTTACGCAAAAGAGAATAGTAAAACTGACAGCGTAAGGGTGCCATCAAATTTGGTTTTGTCAGCAGACCTGGCATAGCTGTGATAACCCACCCATGGATCAAACGGAGACATAACTACCTACACAAATCAGTGGTATAGTCACACCACTAGGAGAACATGTCAATCTGATGGCCTTTTAAGGTATCCCAGCAGGGGGTGGAATACAGAAAGAAGTGTCAGTGCCATAAAATGCCATGAACAGAGCTTCCAAGTTTGGTGCAGCATGCTTCATTTTTGTTGACATGGCTACTCGGCTGAAAAGCTACACAAACATGAAATTGAGAACAGACAGAATCAACACTTTCACAGATTTGCTTGTGGCATGATCAGAACTAAGTCACTGTAGATCTTTAGGCTGAAGACTTATTTTGTTTAAGTTCAGTAAGAAGAGGAAGAAAAAGCGGGAGAGAAAAATCAGTAAAGATAATCATGGTTTTTGTCTGGCATTTCTTTTCTTTTTTAGGTCAAGTCAGAACCACGTAACTAGTGAGATTTCCTTGTTTTTAGTCCACCTGGAGTGAAGCCAAGTTTGAAAGAGTTCTCGAGTCTGGCTTAATGCATTGTATACAAGTACTTCAATTAAATTTGGGAATGCTATATTTAAAATGTCAAAATGCTGTGCTTTGTGTTTCTTTGATGACTTAGCAGCTCGGCATACATAAGTGGTCAAAAATAAGTAAATTCCAATCATTAGAAATGAAGTCTTGGAGCTTGCTGCCATTACTACATAACTGGTGTCATGTTTTAGGGTCCACCGATTCTGTGGTGTGCTCCACCACAGGCACCAATGACCCCCAGACTTCTGTGTTGCAGATCATTCTAGGTGAGTGAGATGGAAACGAGGTGGGGGCAGTGGGTATTGTCTGTGTACTTTACTGTGTGAGAAATGGCTGGTCTCATGAGTGGGTTCGAATCCCATCAGAAGTCATGTGGTTTTTTCTGCCCCGAACGGCTCCTACCCAGAGTTGAGTTTGCTGCGGACTCAGTTGGGAAGACTGGGACCACACAGTCGAGTTTCATCCACTTAATGGATGCGTTTCTGAGAGTGTTGCTCAAATTTCCTGACCAACACTGCAGGTGTCTGTATCTCTCGGGCCTGGTTGACGCCGGGGGATATATTATGATGAAAGGAAGCGTAGAGTACAGCCCTGTCATGTAGTCTCAGACCGAAATGGAAATCCGTAGCATCATCATAATCATCCTCATTCTCATCGATCAGCATAAAAAAAAAAAAAGTCTCAAATTCTGTGGCCCTTCATGCCCTGCTCTCATGGTGACCTCAGTTTCGATGTCCTCTCCACGTCTGTGGCCTTGGTTGGTTCCGTCGGGGTCACCGGTATCGACGGGGTCCATGGGGGCTGTCGTTGGACGGACGTGGTGGCGCCCTCCGGAGGGAGAGCTCACTCACGCCGGCTCCGCGACTAAGCAATTATTTGTCGTCAGTAGGGGGCTTAGTAGGTGGTGTCCTGCGTATGTTAGATCAGAACAGGCGCCACTGAACACCACTGAAGTCCGGGCCGTGGCTGTGGACAGGGAGTCGGAATGATCGGTGTGTGTGCACTGCCTCTGAGGTGGCACAGAGGTTGGGACAGCAAAAAAAAAAAAAAAAAAAAAAAAAAAAAAAAAAAAAAAAAAAAAAAAAAGATTGTTGCTGTTTTTATCATCTGGCTCTATCATTTGGAATGCATGCATTTAGAGCTGTTCTAGATTAAGTGCTTGACAAGTACTACTTCAAATTGATTTGAAGGGGATTGCACTGCAATTTTTCAGCGAAATGTGTTATGTTGATCCTACCGGAGCTAGGACTGTTATCTATTACCCTCATATATAATTTGGTTTCCAGATCATCTCGGGTCTTCTCTTTTCGCATGTGATGTCTTAATTTGTGATTGTTGTCTTTGCATCGTCAAGTGTGTAGCTCCGAGTTCATAGGTGTACAGCCCTGATGTGGCATCAGTGGGTGGCTGGATAACACACAACATGACTCGAGTGACATCTTTGTGGGATTATCCTTTGTCACTCTGGTTCTGATTTTTTTTTTCATTGTAGTCCATTATTTTTCTGCAGTTATGGATGGACTGTTCACCTACCTTTGTTCCAGAAAGTTTTGACTTTTTTTTTGTTGTTTTACAGCCAGTTCTAGCTGGCGTTTTTACCTCTTGCAAGGTGATCATGTTTTCACCCTGCATCCCTTGGTTGCTAGGTCTGTTGGCAGAATAACTATGCATGAAGTTACATATTTCCATAGAACATTCAGACATTGTAGCCACACTCCTGTTGACATCTCAGTCTTTTTTCATGTACTTTTGAGAAAAAGAATATGGACAGTAATTATTTCAGTTCATACTGTAACAAAGAACATGGAAAATAATTCTGTCAGTCCACACTGAATATTACTTCCCTATAGGGGTTCTTCTTCTTCCATGTAGGCAGGCTGATACTCCTGCGGACACTCCCTGTATAGACAGGCAAGGATTAATCCTATTTACCCAACAAAGGGAGTGGAGTTTTGTATGTATGATGGTTTTTTATCCCACCACAGGGAAATCTAATGATTGGGGGTAATAATTAACAAAAAATTCTAGCTCAGAAACTACAAAAGATATAAAAATGAAATATATATGATTTTTGAAGGAAATTGAATGGAGATTTTGAATCTGGGCTTCTTTTGTTTTAATTTTGATCATAAAAAAATATTTAGGCATTTAGATTTTTGGATAGATTTTTTTGCACAATCAAAAACATATGTATTTACCACTACAGCTTCACATCCAAAAAAGAACACAAAGCAAAAAAAAAGTTGAAAATAAAGTTTGTGTTGTCACACTACACCTGTAAATGAAAGCAAAACAGTCTAGAAGTCTATCCAGACGCTCACACCTCATGCAGACAGGTCAGTTCACGACCACGCCCCCCCCCCCCACCACGCCCCCTTGCTGGACTTTGACCCTCTCTTTCACTCCTCCTCTTCCCCTACCTTTTCCTGCTGCCCGTGTGTCACGCTGCGAGCAGGCCGCGCTCCCCTCTCGCGCTGACTAACACGTCGCTGGCCACTCGCACACAGTGCAGAGTACACGCTAGGCTAGCTCGTTCGACGTTGGTAACCAGTCAGCTGAACACACTCTTGAGATCGCACAGCACGACTCAATAACTGACGAATATGGTCGGCAATTCCATCACTATCATCATCTCACCTTCATGCTCGAAGTGAGTCGCTGAATAAAAGATTTATTATCTTTGTCAAAAAAATGATTAGCAGAGCCCGCTCAGCTGTGTAAGTACGTTGATTTGGTCGCTACGCTCATCGAAGGTTGCGCCGCCATGTTTGCGAGACAAAGCGCTGGCTGGTCATCCAGTCAGTGATGAGGAAAAATGGTCTTTCCCCTCACGTGTGGTCATTTGCATATCATTTTAATACTGCAGACATATAAGGCTTACTACGCACACTCTATTTCAGTCCTTTGATAGGAATAGTAACGAATGAAAATCAAAAAATGCATGACGTCAGTGGACGGCCCATAGGCACTGGAAGTACATTTTTACTATGGCGTCAGCTGACGGCTTAAAGGCACTCAACGGGTTAAGGCAACTATACTCCAACTTCAGGGAACCTATGGGGTTGAAATTTAAGATCACTAATCAGTTGATTCAAAGGGGAGATCAAAGATTTGTTCCTCCTTGGAGGACGTCGGTCGGTGCTCACAGAAGGCCTTTCTAATGTGCATGCTTGTTCTTCTTCCCAGTATTCTTTACATTGATTATTGGTTAATTTTTTTCTTATGGAGTGATGTGGAGGAGGAGGATTTCAGTTTGTTTCCTGGGAGTAGATGTGAGGGCACTGTCCAAATAAGGTGATAAGAGTCAAATTGTTAGTCATCATAATGACAGTGATCCTGAAATGATTTCAGGTTGTAGTCTGGGAACACTCTGCACATATGTGAAAACTTGATCAGCTGCTATGTGATGATGGAGTTGATGGTCATGAATTCAGGTTGTAGTCTGGGAACACTGTACAGATGTGAAAACTTGATCAGCTGCTATGTGATGATGGAGATGGTGGTCATGATTTCAGGTTGTACAATAGGAGTGGATGTGAACGCACTATACAAAGAGAGGAAGGCTTCGTCAAGTACTCGGTCACCATGACCAGTTACGGTTACTATGGCGACCTGCTGGCAGATAGTGAGAGGCTGCGGTGGATGGGACCAAAACGATACAACTGGAGTGGTGAGGGCAGTCTGGTTCTAACTTTTTTATGTCTAGTCTGACCTCATGCCTTTTTGGTTTTCTGTGAAGATACGGGGTTCATTGTGGCTGACAAAGAAAATTGTGGCCAGGGAATTAAAACCTTGCCAATAACAGCAGTCCTGATTTTAAGTGACAAGAACATTTTTCAGTGTCGTTCACTTAATATCTGTATAGACTTTGGGAGGTTTTGAAAGGTGAATTTGGGAGATGACTTCATGTGGAAATAAGCACATAATGACAGAAGGCAAAGCAACTGAAAAAAGTTAAGGACGCAGGAAAAAGCATGAATTTGTACACTATATGAGTAATGTGTCATCTTTTGTGTGCATCTTTACTTGCTTCTGTTTTTTTTTTTTCCCCCTTAATGAATGACTTTACTCCATACAGATCTTTTCAAGTTAAAGGCGTGGTTTTGGTTTGTGTGATGGCAGGTTTCAAAAAGTTTGTGGTCAACAAATCGTACGAAGGAGAGGTGTGTTTTCTCCCTGCGGAGAAAAACAGTGGGCACCCTCAGGACGGGAAGATATGTTACACAGGGTAGGTTTAGAAGACTATTTCTTTTTTGGTTATTTTTTTTACAGCAGTATTTTCCTTTTTTATCCATTTTTATTTTTATTTATTATTTTTTTTTTTGCTGGCTGGCTCTGTACTGGTGTGTAGTAGCTTCTCTTAGTTTAAGGCTGAAAGCGAAAAGTAGCAGCCTGCTAGTTTTCATGTTGTTGACAGAATTTCTAGATTGACCCTCATTGATTGGCATAAGAACCCACATGGTGATAGTGGCCCAAGAGTACATGTTCTTGGCTTTCTGATTTTTTTTTTGTTTGTTTTTTGCTGGTACAGCTTTAATAATATACTGTACAGTTGATCATACATTGCTGGAGGAATTGCTATTAACGGTGATGAGTCGTGTCATTTCTGGAAAAAGAACATGTATAGCATTCACTTTTCTGATGTTTGATTACATATATACTCTGAAGCTGTACTTGGAGGCGGTGAGGAAGCCTAGTACCTGTCGTGTATGTGTGTTCAGGTGTGTGTGTGTGTCAGCGGGCAGGGAGGGAAGCGGAGCATACCCACAAAGCACAGACGCATGATGCCAGTGTTCCTACTACATTTGGTAAGTCGGACCACCATGCCTTCCCCCTGATGATATGGTGGGAGACATAAGCAGAGTGTAAAATCACTTGGTTAGGTCGGGACGAGAGGGATTGGGATTGGGGTTGTACAGAGCTGCCTTTGGCATAGTATATGGCGACTTCTTTGACTGTACTGTGTGCTGCTACACCTCATAAAGAAATGCAAAGCAAAAGAAAAACAAACGAAAAACACTTCACAGGCTTTGCAGTGGCTTTAATGATGCCGAGACAATGTAGATCTTATTTTGTCAAAAAAATGGCCAAGTTCAGCTATGAATGAAGGAAGAAGAAGAAGAAATGGCTAAATACAATGGCGATTTTTTTTTTCTGCCTTCTTGACTTGTATGTTGTTGGCCATCCTGACTTTTGTAGGTCAAGTCAACAACATGCAATAACTAGCAACATATCAGTTCTCTTTGTCATGTCATGTACAGAGCGAAATGACTGAAAGTGCTACCGAACTTGACCTGTGATACCTCCATAGGAGAGCTACACTTGTATTTGAAATGCTACACTTTTAAATGTACACTTTGTGCTTTCAAGGTCTTGGCAGCTCTGATGAAGAGTGGAAGCCCCAATTCTGTCCATTGGTGGCTGGGTGGGTCCAGGACATGGCCCTATATCATTTATACACAATTCCTCCATTGTTAAATACATTTTAAAAGTATTTTAAGGACTCTGCCAAATAACATACACAAACAAATCGCAAGACAAAACACAGTGCATTTAGACCTCTTTAATCTTATCCAAACAAGATACATGGTGTTCAGGACAACAAAAATGAATAAGCCTTCAGTCACTTACCTTCATCAACTTAACCCTCTGGGCCTTCTGCATGACTTTGTGCTACATGACTATGTGAATACCATGCCAAGTGAGGTAACTCCGCAACACATACACACTTGCCATAAAGAAACCTCAATAAATGATTTGCTTTTAACTCATCTATTCTATAAAAGTAATGAAAAAAATTCAAAGACATCACTCTATCCAAAAAGCCATTTCTTCCCATATATAATTAACTGGTACATGAGAAAAAAAAAAAAAACAGACAGACAAACTCTACTTCAGTGTTCTCGGTGCTAAAAAACAGAAAGTCATGGATTAGGAGCAGCACAGTGATTTACCATGTGTAAACAAAGTACTGAAACCTTCAGGGAACAAAATAAAGTCATTCTATATGGTCTGCACACCAAATAAACTTCTGTTGTGAAGGGGAAAAAAAACAAACTTTAACGATTTTGTTAACCTGAAGGCATCACATGCAGGAAGATTGGTCTGCTACTACTAGTGAGGGGAAAAAAAAAGAACAGATTTACTGAGTACTGGCCTTTAGATTGTAATGGAATTCATTCAGCAAAAATGTGCTTTTGCACAAGTGCACTGAGCAATCCCCCCCCCCCTCCCCTCCTCCCCCCCAACACACACATAAACACTTGCACACTGTGGGTATGATGTACCTCTTGTCCGTCTCCTCTTTGCTTTTTGATAAACATGCAGTTTTTATTTTAGGCCAGAGTTTATGTTAATCCTTTTCTACTTGCTTTTGTGCAGCAAATTTGTTTCTCGTTAAAAGTCTGCCAAAATTCCTTTGAAATCAAAACGCTAAAGGTGACGCTCCCACAGGCAAATCAATGGGACACACCCACTGACTGACCCGGTTTCCTGGCTGTCAAAACAACAAGCAAAACATTTTGGGGCTTCACTTCTTGTAACCAACCACTCCAGTCACACATTGAAGAATCTGGAGCAAGTTTTGTTTTTCAAATTTTCTTTTTTTTAAGGGTTGGGCCCAGAAGCAATGGGCTATTCAACATCGTCATTATCATCGCCCGAATAATTATCAATTTGGACCTCAAAATCAGTCAGCAGTCGATCTTTATCTATAAATAGGTCAAGATCGATACTGAATCGTCTCGCTTCAAATCTTCAAGAGAGTAGCCCGCAAATATGCTCTCTTCATCAATATCACTTCAGAAAATGAATTCTGCAAGTTGCATAGTTACTTGATCTGCCATTTGCCCAGAAAATCTTTCGCGAAAAAAAGCCGAAACTTTGAAAATTCACAGCAATGAAACTACTCCACCGAAACTCATGCAACTTAAAACAGAAACTTCCAACCGGAAGACTCTTCCGTCGCAATTGCATTCTGGGATATGCGATGGTGAAAGCGAAAGTTGCTGACCTAGTATTCAGCGGTCGTTCCAATATTCAGATAGAAGAAATCTCATGGTCGATCCAGTAGGCATTGGGACAAGTGCAAGATGAGCATTGTGTTTTTGTCTTGTGATTCGTTTGTCTATGTTATTTAGAGGAATCCTTCAAATACTTTAAAAACTTATTTAGATTTCTGCCTGCAGTCACCTCACTTTGCACTTTGCAACTGGATCCTCCATAGTTGTCAGGCCCTGCTGCAGAAGTGGATTCATGCCACACTGCAAACTTGGCAGGGAAGACTGCCATCTGTGGATGAAGACACAAAAGTATGAAAGAGCTATTCAGGGTCTTGAAGGTGCACTGGAAGTCAGAGGGACCTGGGTATACTAAAATATCAACAGAAATCTTTGCATGTGTGAGGCTGTCAAGAAGTCAGAAGGCTCTTCATACTTTGACTTGTAGAGTTTACTGGGGTTTCAGTTCTGTGGGAAAACCTGTCGGCCTTGCCTTGTGAAACCTGCGTTGTTCAGCATGCCAAGGGACGCAACTGTCCGACAGCATGTGTCAGTAGCAAGTTGCTGACTTGTTTGTCTCTGTATATATGCTTGTTACAAAAACACTATCTGTGTAAGCTAGGTGGAGATTAACACTTGCCAGCTCACCAGTGGCTCTAAAACATGTTGGATGAATACAGATCTTGTTCCAGTTATTGGATTGAGCGGTAGAGATTCAGTACCCTGGCAGAGCCTTGACAGAAACGTGCAGAGACAATAGATGGAAGAACGCCTACTGGGTGAATCTGATATGCAAAACAGCGCAGAGAAGCTTCAGGTATCGTCCATCATCCCAAACTTGCTCCATTTTCGGTTTGCGCATGCTGATTTTCCCTGTCATGTTTTAACTTCTGGATCAACAGAATAAAACAGAAGCGCTACTCTTTCTTCTTTCCACCTTCCCCACCCCCACCCCACTCACCTTGTGAATTTGTTTACACCAAAGGTAAACATTCCTTTGGTTTGATTGGTGATAGGGAAACAGCTGTCAAGATCACTGTGAAAACGGAGCATGAATAGGCAGTATTTAAAAAATTTTCATATGATGGTTTAGTGTATGGTCACATTTTTTAATGAAAATTGTCCTGTGACCCAAAAGATTGTTAGATGACCTCCCATCCTTTAGGTCAGGGTCGTGGTTGACACCATGGTCTGGCTGGCAAAATGTCAACCCTTTACTGTCTGAAGGCTTTTACTGCGAGATGTCAGGCAGCAGTTGCATAGTGTAATGGCTAGTGGCGATAGGGAGGGTTAAAGTGAAACACCAACTATTTGTGTTCTGTATAGACCCTGTGTGTGTGTGTGTGCGTGCTGTCATCAGTTAAAATTTAAACGAGGAGGTTCATAAAAGCCTACAGCAACCTTTGCTGTCTTGCACATTGGTATTTATGATGCATCTGTATTACAGCTATGTAGAAACAATGGATCGGTTATCCGAGGGACTATGCCACACTGGATATTGTTCCGATATATTCCACCCAACCAGATCCGTCCCTTCCCATTCCACATATGGAGTAGCCTTGCTATCTAACCTTTTTTTCTTTTTAAACTCACTTTCCATCTGTAGTAGGAAAAGCTCCTTCCTCCCTATGACTTGCCCCTCTGTCCCAAGTCAATCAACAGTGTATGTGTTTGGGAGATAGGAGGGATGGCAGGTATATGTGTGGGATACTTTTTTTTTTCTTCAGTGTCTTCCCTTTTTCTCCATACCCCTCTCCTAACTCAAGATGAGGCAGTGATTGCTACTGTGGCTCTGTGTGGGTATGTGGACCGAGCTTGCAAGGAGAGATGATGATGAGCATGTAGGACACGCGACATGAAATACAGAGTACAGTTGGTGGTGATAAGATTTGTGAAAAAGTCACAATAGTTCGGACAAATCTGTAAAGTGAAAATGTGTACAAACTAGAAAATAATTTTGTGGAATGACTGAAGAAAACTTTACACATGCTTGCAGTTGGCAGTTTTTATGAGGTCAGATTTCCCTGTTGGTCACAACTCTACTTCTGTTGTGTCAGATTGTGCTGTGTTCGTTAATACAGTGTATATAGTTGCATGTGTATGTGTTTCAATGATAGTGCCATTTGTTATTTTGTGTGTTGGTATTACATGTATTGTGTGTTCATGTATGGGGCACATTTAATTTGTATGTGTACAAATTGTTTCAGATCTTGGAGGCAGTATAAGTGAGGAAGGTAAATTTATTTTGGCACAGGTCACAATGAGAGCATTCTTTTTTTTTTATGTGTTTGCTTAAACCTGGGATTGTAGAGTAGTTTGGCATCTTTTCAGGTCTTCAAGACTTGTGTACTATTTTCAGCAAATGTTTAGCCAAAATATCAGCTTCAAGTTAGGATACAGTGGTAAATGATTGATACCTCGTGCTTCCCCCCCCCCGCTTTCCATCTCCTGATCTGCACCTGTCTTCCTCTTTATGTGTATAAGGACGACAGAATGTTTCTATCTGCTTTTTGTGTGTGTGTGTGTGTGCATGCACATGCACATGAGTCTGGTTTTGTTTGTTTACTCTGTCCTGCATACAGTGATTGTCCTCTGGTCTGATTTTACCCGTTTTTCCCAATTGAAATTCACCTTACATGATAGGCCATTTTACTAGGCGTGAAGTTTTATCACTGTACCTGACTTTAAGAAGCTGTGTCCACGAAAATTTGTTGAAAAATGTACACAAGTCTCAGGACATCTATAGACTGTTGTGTTTTTTTATATTTATATTTTACATTTTAACATCTGCCACAGTGTCGTCTGCAAGGTATAGAGCCCAGTATCCATTGTTATAGATAATGTATATGTGTATGTGTGCATGATTTTTGTGAGGATAGATCCACTGTGAACATGCAATTGAGTGGATTGTTATTAGCTTTCATATATGAAATGTTGCTGAAAAAAAGAATGGCAGCAGCTCAGGATAAAATGGTTAAACTGGAAAGGTTGAAAGATCAAGCGAGGAGTAAACCCCCTTCAGTATCTATTTGTATTGTTCAGGTTTGCTTGCTATCCATTGAATGCGAGGAGTAACCCCCCTTCAGTGTCCATTTGTATTCAGGTTTGCTTGCTATCCATTGAATGTGAGGAGTACCCCCCTTCAGTATCCATTTGTGTTATTCAGGTTTGCTTGCTATCCATTGAATGTGAGGAGAGTAACCCCCCTTCAGTGTCCATTTGTATTCAGGTTTGTTTGCTATCCATTGAATGTGAGGAGTAACCCCCCTTCAGTGTCCCATTTGTGTTCAGGTTTGCTTGCTATCCATTGAGTGTGAGGAGTAACCCCCCCTTCAGTGTCCATTTGTATTGTTCAGGTTTGCTTGCTATCCATTGAATGTGAGGAATAAACCCCCTTCAGTGTCCATTTGTATTGTTCAGGTTTGTTTTCTATCCATTGAATGTATCCCCCTTCATGTTGTTGATTGTGGTTACTCTGTACATGTACCACTAAAACAGTTAACATCAGTGTCAGGTGATAGAACAAACCAGGTTTTGGTTGTCCAAATATTCGCTTAGCTGAACAGCAGGCAGAAGAGCATTTTTCACTTCATTCCATCCTATATGATGTTTGAAGGAAAATGTGCTGTAAAGTTGTTTACATTTCTTTGCATTTGGTTGATGTGTTAAGCATTGGGAAGAGATGAAACATCAGAATTTCTGCCCATCTTGATTGCATCCATCTGCATGATAGTGGTTTTGTGCATGTCATGCATGGCCTTTTTGTTTACGCAAAATTTTGCCCCTCATGTCCCAATGGAAACTCGGAGAGCGTCTTTCAGTGTCAGTGGAATGCCTGCCTCTGTGCTAAGAATTTCCTCTTTTCTAGGGGTGACAGCATGTGTTTATATGCATTGATAACTGTGCACATAACTTTTGCATGTGTGGCCCATGTTTGTATGCATTGATAACTGTGCACATAACTTTTGCATGTGTGGCCCATTTGGTTGTCTTTATTCTGGGGAACAGTAAGCAATGAACAAGAGGGGTAACTCTTGCTCCTAATGATGAGGTAATTGCAAGCCCATCTATCAAGACCGGCACGCTTTAAGATTTTTTTTTCATACCAATCAAACCAAGGTTACCTTTATTTGTTTCTGTTTGTCTGTCTTGAGTAAATGTTAATTTGTGTATGTTCACTTCACCAGTTATTGTTGTGTATATGTGCCAGGTACAGAGTTTATACGAGAGTGTGGAACCACCTTTCTCAGGGGTGTCTCCTTGTATGTTTTTTGTGTGCTCTGCATTGGCATTTCTGTAAAGCAATTTGATGTCATAAGCAACATTTGTTTGGAGTTAGGGGCATGTAAGTATCAAATTACAGTGTGCAAGAGTAACCCTGTTTGTTCGTTATATACTGTTTACTGTTCCTAACCTCCTTTAGGACTGTTTTTATTCTGAGGAGTCTTTCCATTTTTTTTTCTCGTTCCAATTTACAAATATGGATCTGGTGTCTGGGTATTGACACTTTACACACTGGGCAGGGCGAGTACCTGCTATCGCCTGGGGTGATTAAGCAAGTATAAAATCATGGCACTGTCATCAACACAGCCGAGTTTTATCTGCCATAAGGATGTTGATAGTGTAACTCAGATTATGGGGATTGTTGTAGTTAGTGTTTAGGAAGGCTGTGTTATCATGATTCCTCCCACCAGCCTACTCTCAAACCCCTCAGATAATGGGGATGGTTGTATTTTTTAGGAAGGCTGTGTTATCAAGATTCCTCCCACCAACCCCTCAGATTATGTGGATTGTTGTCAGTGGTTTTTAAGAAAGCTGTGTTATCATGATTCCTCCCACCAGCCTACTCTCAAACCCCTCGGATTTGGGGGATTGTTATATAAGTAGTTTTTAGGAAGGCTGTGTTATTGAGATTCCTCCCACCAACCTATTTCTCAACCCCTCGGATTTGGGGGATTGTTGTAAGTAGTTTTTAGGAAGGCTGCGTTATTGAGATTCCTCCTACCAACCTACTCTCAAACCCCTCGGATTTGGGGGATTGTTGTAAGTAAGTAGTTTTTAGGAAGGCTGTGTTATTGAGATTCCTCCCACCAACTACTCTACTCTCAAACCCCTCGGATTTGGGTGATTGTTGTAAGTAGTTTTTAGGAAGGCTGTGTTATTGAGATTCCTCCCACCCCCTCAAACCACTCTCTTCATACAGGATTTTTTTTCTAGTGGTGATGGCCCTGGTAAGGTAGGCTCTACTTACACTGAAACTGTATGACTGAGGGATAAAGGCCATCCAAAATGCATAGAATGTATTCAGACTTCCTGTGTAAAGTGGTGTAAGGATAGCATGCATTCTGATGTAGATACATGCACACCATTCTGTTTTCAGGGGATCTGTGCAACTCTGAGATGTGGCAGAGAGTGTGAGGGAAAGTTCATTGCCATCAATGCCGTCAGTGTGAGTTGTCGCTGTGCTCTAAGCCCTCTGGGAATGTCACCCTACACTCACCTCGGGGATGGTTGCCTTGACCTCATCATGGTTTCCGACTGTTCACGGATCAATTACCTGCGACATCTGATCAGCATCCCTGATCGCCAGAAGGACCAGGTGAGTGGCTGTGCATGATGCCATGCTGTTCTATCTTACTGCTGCAAGTCGTCCTGCTTTCAGCTGTGATGGTTCACAACGCTTGATCCTGTAGACCTGTAGAAAGAACTGCTCTATTTTCCTGTCACACAAGAAGAATTGACAAAACGTCCAGTGTTCAGTCTTTGCTTCAGTTTTATTTCTGAGACGTCCATGTTCCATCAGGATTTCTCCACTCTTCTTACAGTGACAGAAATGTTCACATAAATGTACATGATGGTTTGATGGCACATCATTCAGTTTTACACTACAGATGGGGAATACATGGAGCAGCAGATTGTTCTTCAGTATGAACATGGAATGAACTGGGTGGAAGAGCATTCAGTTTTTCAATGTAAAAATGAATGAGTATTCAGCTTTGCAGTACAAACCTAAACTGACTGACTTATCTAAGACAACCTACTTCTCCAAGGTGTCAACAAATGCATATTAACAAGAATACTTAAAAACTGTTGTAGGATGTAGTCGGCTTGAAAGCTCTCTCTTTTATGTTGCATAATGACTTGTTTATGTCTTTGTTCATCATTGCGATAGGAAAGCGTTACAAGGGTGGCACTTGGTCACAAAAAGGTAAGGACTGAATACAGTGGGCCTGGTTTGCATCATCATTGTTCTTATTAATGATCAGCATTTCTTGGGTTGCTTCCTGAAGACCTGGAATAGGAACTTGAAGACACAGGGTTCATAAGTCCTTAATTTTGGGG
Organism: Conus betulinus; assembly: GCA_016801955.1. Taxonomy (NCBI): domain Eukaryota; kingdom Metazoa; phylum Mollusca; class Gastropoda; order Neogastropoda; family Conidae; genus Conus; species Conus betulinus. Next base: position 167,069 of record JADBJO010002449.1, read on the forward strand.
CCCCCTTTTCAAAACCTTGAAAAAAGTGCTTAAATTTTGTGACTGCCAATGATTTCGAATAAAGTTTGTGTAAAATTTTGAGTCTATTGAAAAAGAAAACACCAGCCGCCGTGCGAAGTGGTTAGCGTCGTGGACTCCCGGCTGGGAGGTCGTGGGTTCGAATCCCATCAGAAGTCATGTGGGTTTTTCTGCCCCGACCGGCTCCTACCCAGAGTTGAGTTGCTGCGGACTCAGTTGGGAAGACTGGGACCACACAGTCGAGTTTCATCCACTAAATGGATGCGTTTCTGAGAGTGTTGCTCAAATTTCCTGACCAACACTGCAGGTGCCTGTATCTCTCGGGCCTGGTTGACGCCGGTATATTATGAAAGGAAGCGTAGAGTACAGCCCTGTCATGTAGTCTCAGACCGAAATGGAAATCCGTAGCATCATCATAATCATCCTCATTCATTCTCATCGATCAGCATAAAAAAAAAAAAGTCTCAAATTCTGTGGCCCTTCATGTCCTGCTCTCATGGTGACCTCAGTTTCGATGTCCTCTCCACGTCTGTGGCCTTGGTTTGGTTCCGTCGGGGTCACCGGTATCGGCGAGTCCATGGGGGCTGTCGTTGGACGGACGTGGTGGGCGCCCTCCGGGGGGAGAGCTCACTCACGCCGGCTCCGCGACTAAGCAATTATTGTCGTCAGTAGGGGGCTTAGTAGGTGGTGTCCTGCGTATGTTAGATCAGAACAGGCGCCACTGAAGTGACTCGGCGGCAGTGCAGTGTCTCCTCCGGTGGGTTGCCTCTTGACGACTTGACATTGACTGCTCCCTGTGGATTGCCGGTGCCGGGGCTGCGGCGGGGCCGACCGGGCTGTGGCTGTGGACAGGGGGTCGGAATGAGCGGCGTGGGTGCACTGCCTCTGAGGTGGCGCAGAGGTTGAAAAAAAAAAAAAAAAGAAAAAAGAAAAAGAAAACAATTGACCAATAAAATCGCAGATAGGTGGCCTGCTATTCTATAGGTCAAAACACCAGAGTTACTGGCCTTCATGGCACAAGCGCATGATAAAATGATCCACCATCTTCAAATTAAGAAGCCATAATGCTGGGGAAGTGTTCCTTTTGACATCTTTTGCCTGGAAAAGAAGAGTTCAAGAAGGGTTTGCAGGCAGATTCAGGTGGAGACGAAAACAAGGCTTTTTGTTGCATATGCACGCCAAGTCCTAGACACTAAGACAATGAATGATGATTTGTGTCGGGATTTTCTTAAAATAATCATGTAAAGAAGTCCTTTTTTGGTATGTGTTTGAAAGGTCCTTGAAATTTTTTTTTATCAGGAAATCTGTATGAACCCTGACATTTTCAGGTAGTGAAAAAGATGGGGGGTTTTATGGAGTCAGTTTAGGGTGCAGGGTTGGGGTGGGGTGGGGGATGAAAGCAACAATGCTTGCACCACAGGGTGGGTAAGACATGAGGTAAGTGTACCATACTTTGTCTGTTCTGCTTGCATTGTCAAGTGAGTAAAGACATGGAGAGAGTTGGGGATAGGGGAGGGATTGATATTACTTTTTTCATGCCTTTGCTTTGTTGGGTGGGTGAAGACATGGGGGTAGATTACCATTCTTTGTGTCCTCAATCTGTGTATGCAATTGTCTGTACAAGTGCTTGTGCAGATACGCCATGTAAAGAAAAAAAATAACACTAAAACATGAGTCTCTCTACATGCAATCATGAAAGACAAGTTTTCAAGTTTAAAGATCCAATGTGTAGATGGGTGGGGTGTCTGCGGGAGAGATAAGGGAAAGATTTGGTTAAAGCTATGCCTGTTCTGTGAGAATGTACACAGCTGAAATCGCATGATGCTGTTTCAAGCAGTAGATATCTCCGATGTCTGAATCTTTTCCTTCTCTTCCAGTTCGACTTCAACTTCGTCCAGGTGGTCAGAGTCCGGGAGTTCCAGTTCCAGTCTGCCCACAGTGTGGAAGTGGCGGAGGAGAGGCAGGGACGGTTGGAACAGAGGTGGCTGTGGAGCCCTCGGCCAATGCCTCAGCCAGCAGCAGCCAGAAGTCGCGCTGTCGTCCTGTAGCGGCAGTCAGAAGGGGCTGAGGCACAGCGGCTCGCACAACAGCGTGTGGAACTGTGATGGAGAGGTCCTGGAACACCCTAACCTTCATATACAGTGAGTGATGGGCGAACGGAGTGGGTTAGGTAGGACAGGACATCACTGGAGGGGTCATTGTTCTGTGTTGGGAGTGGGTTAGATTGGATAGGACATCACTGGGGGGTCATTGCTCTGTGTTGGGAGAGAGAGAGAGAGAGAGAGAGAGATTGGATGGGACATCACTGGAGGGGTCATTGTTCTGTGTTGGGAGTGGGTTAGATTGGATAGGACATCGCTAGAAGGGTCATTGTTCTGTGTTGGGAGTGGGTTAGATTGGATAGGACATCCCTAGGGAGTCACTGTTCTGCAAGTCAGATTGGATAGGACATTGCTGGAGGGGTCATTGTCCTGTGTTGGGAGTGGGCTAGATTGTATAGGACATCGCTTGAGGGGTCATTGTTTTGTGCAAGGAGTGGGTTAGGTAGGATAAGGAATCACTAGAACAGAATAGGGCAGGGAGTATTTGTTTGGAAAGGGGTAGGTACAATAGGGCATCAGCAGGGGGTCCTTGTTTGGAAAAGGGTAGGTACAATAGAGCATCAGCAGGGGGTCATTGTTTGGAGTGGGTTTAGGGATGGGGCATCACTAGAGGGTCATTGCTCAATGTTGGGAGTGGGTTAAGCATGGGTGAAACTTTTCCATCTATGGATGGAAATCTGTCAAAATGACTTTCAGTATTGACGGGACTTCTATCAATAAAAAAAAAACATGATTTATCAGTTCCGATTAAGTGTTCGATCCAAACTTTCGATCTCATACCGGAAGTAGCCGTTTCTGTATTTCTGGTGTCTTCACAGGCTAACATTGGCACGTTTGGCTGACAACGAACGTTTGCACGGTGCTCTGGAAATTAAGTAGTCATGGCTTTTTTGAAAGATGGAGATCCAGTAGCATGCATCAAGGCCAAATTAGAAACAAATGGAGATGGCAATGGCTAAACGAAACTGATGACGACGGCAATGAATATTGCAAGTGGTGCAAGAAAATGAATGTGGCCGGCATGCGTTTCTGCGTTGTTTGCTCAAAAACGATCAGTTATGGAGCGAGTTTTTATATTCTGGTTTATTTCTACACTTTTAGACTTGAACTTTCCCGAGTTTGTACAATAAGCAATAAATATTATTTTTATCCATTTAAATGAATTACTGAAACATAAAGTCTAACAGTAACTCACAAAAGCATGTTATAATTCACCTTTTTATTGCAGAAATCATGTTACAGTTAAGCGTTTTCTGGTGCTGGAGAGCTAACAAAAATTGGCCTAAAAAGATTTTTTAAAAATTCAGTTTCGGCCTGGGGGCTTTGCCCCCTTGGAACCCCCAACAGGGCACTGCCCCTGGACCCCGGCCTTACTTCAGTCAAATCAAGTTTTGTAGGTCTCGCCCATGGTTAAGGGATGAGGCATCACTAGGGGGTCAGTGTTCAGAGTTGGGAGTGGGTTAAGGGATGCGGCATCGCTGGGGGTGGGTTGGGGGGGGTGCGCCTAATCCATTCCTGCAATGATCTACTCATTTGTCGCTTTTCGTGTTGCAGAGTACACTGCCAGTTGATCAGGCTGTTTGCCCGCGGCGTAGAGGACCACAGTAAACCTGAAAGCGAACCCTGCCTGTCTGCTGTAACCCCTGCAGCCGCTATTAGGAGGGGGAACCACTCTTGCATAATGTGCAGCAGGGAAGCCATTTGGCGTCATATACTGTACCATGTCAGACCATAGCATTCAACAGCAGTTAGCTCTGCCCAGGCCGAATTTTTTGTGGCTAATGCAGTAATAAGACCATCATGTGACGCCCACCCTACTTCCGCCAGGTAAGAGCAGGTGTAAACTTCCTGTTCCTCATTTAACTTCGACCTCCTGCCTAACAAGGACAGGTTTTATTGCTCTGTCTCGCCTATACTTCTATTTTTGTAGCGATTGCTTGTGTGCTTGCCTTCTTATGGTTTGCGTTTTATCAAACTTTATTCACGATCTATGGCGTGACTACTATTTTTAAGTGTTTTCCATTCGGCCCATACCCGCCGGTATAGGAATGCGTCCTCGTTGTAGTATCGCGTTTCCTCCTCTCTCTTGATTCTCTTCCCCTTGCTTTTGGCCAGTGATTCATCTGTCTCAGGTCTTTTGTTTTATTCATGCACTCCATCCCTGTAAATTCACTTTGACAACTGAACTTTGCCGGTCGCTCGAGCCTTCATCTTTATTTCACGCCACGCCACGCCGGCCGCCCCCTGCTTGGTCGTCCTCGTTCATCGCACCTGTTCTGTGCTATGGAGGTTCTCCTCCCCTTTCAACACCCTATTTTCTTTTGTTCTAGTACGGTTGATCGAGTTCTCCTCGATCGCTCGATCTTTTATGCCTTATTATCTTTATTTCTTCTACAGGTTGATCATCAGGTTCACCTTATGATCTCTTGATCCCCAATTAAATGAATTTCTAGTCGGTTTGATCGAGTTTGCTTTTCGATTTTTCTCGATCCCCTATTAAAGAGGTGAAACAAGCCTAAATTCTCCTCTACCTAGTCGCCTTTTGGCTCGCTCCTCCAATTTCCTTTAAATTCTGCTATGGTCTGACATGGTAAAGTATATGACGCCAAAATGGGGAGTTTGGCTAGTATAGTTACCTTGTCAGACTCTCTAATGCCCACCCTGCCTTCCCTGCTAGCTCTGTTCTCGGGTTTACCTTTTGCATAGGCCTCGTTGAATGAGGAACAGGAAGTTTACACAGGCTTCTTTCCCTGGTGGAAGTAGGGTGGGCGTCACGTGATGGTCTTAATACTGCATTAGCCACAAAAAATTCGGCCTGGCAGAGCCAACTAACTGCCGTTGAATGCTACGGTCTGACATGGTAAGTATATTAGCCAAACAGGGAGTATAATACAAAACTCCCCATTTCTGCTTCAGAGGAAGTGGAGGCTATTGAAAGAATAAGCTGTGATAATGAGCTGGAATTTTTTTTCTTTCTTGGGGGCACAAATTTGAAAGAGCACAATGTCATACTCATTTCTGAAGTTGTGCCATTTAGCCAAGCTGATTACATATTCAGAGCTTGTGATACTGTGGGAACGTTTTTCCTCGACACCCGGTAGCAATAGTTGAAGTGTGTGATTTGTTATTTTCTCTAGCTGTTTGTAGATATTTTGTTCCGAGGCATTAGTCATGCAATTATGATCATGTAAATGAAGGCCTATTAAAAGACTTGGTCAGAGCAGTGTTGCATTTATGGTCACATTATCTTGTTGAGATTAAGGACAGACAATTCAGGGTATTGTTTAAAAAAAAAAAAAAAATTCTGGGACACATTTCAGGGTATTGGGATAAGCAATCCTTCACCCATCACCATTTAGGCTTTGGATGTTCCTCCATGCTAAACTATTGTCTTGAAATACTCTCATTTTACATGGGGCTCAATCAGGTAATAAGCTTACACCTGAAGAAAAAGACAGGAATTCTGCCTGACCACTTTTTGGCCCTTAGAAATTCACCAGTTGGGGGAAGGGGGGAGGGACCCCACCACAATGGATGGATCTCTGTGCAGTTACCCATTGTCCTAGAAAAGACATGATCTCATTTGTAATGTTCTTTTCAATGCTTTGTCCTGAGAAAAAAAAAAAAAAATTCAACTGTGTTATGGCGAATTGTGATTAATGTTTGATTTATTTGCTACCATGTGGAAATTGGATAGAAATAAAATTTGCTACATCACTACATCCATTTTGTTTGGATTTCTTTTCCCCCTTCTCTCAATTTTTTTTTGCCCTTAGCAGTCCCAGACCTACAACAGCACTCTAACCTGGACACACCTCACTTAACCCTAGCAGTACACAGGAGTCCAGTTAACGTCTTAAGCATGTCTGTACACTGGAGTCCAGTTAACGTCTTAAGCATGTCTGAACAGTATCCAGGCAAAAGAATTATCTTCCGACGGTAAAGCCCATCTCCTCTCTGCTGATTTTTCTTCCTTACCAACACCTGGAATGGGGTTTTACAGAGTGGAATCAGTATTAGGCTTACTACCACTCTGTTGCAGACCACACAAAACATTGACATCCTTGAGGAAGAGAATACCAGTTTTTTATAATCAGTAGAAGAGGTAACTTTCAAACACAGGTTGGGCAGTATGATATACGCTATAATGTTCAGCGCTTCTTAGAAAGGAAAACAATGGTTCCTAGTGCTATCAACCACTGAATTCCAGTGGTGAATCACATGTTATGGGAATCCATGTGTCTATTTAAATACTGCAGCCAAAACTTTGCTATATTCGCGGCAACCTAATCCCCAATCAGCTTTCCATTCATTTCCAGTCCATTTTGTGTTGACAAAATGGTTTGCAGATGGATACAATAAGATCATCCTTGATGAATGTTGTTTAAGTGGGCCGTAGAGTATACAAAAAGAAGATGAATGTCGATAATGTGGATGATGAAATGGAGACAAAGAAGATGAATGTTGACAATGTGGATGATGAAATGGATATAAACTAGATGAATGTTGACCTAGTGGATGATACTGACAAAGTGGGTATATGGGTACAAACAATGTAACAGCTGACAGAAACAAGTGGGTTGTAGGGGACACAAATAGATGAATACTGACAAAGTGGATGACGAGTGTATATAAACAAGATGAATGTTGACATGTGGATCTCTCTTTCCTGTTCCGGCCATGCTAGATCTTCTATAGATTTAAAAGGCCAAGTCAGCAGTCCACTGCAGCAACCTCAAGGTCCCCACAGCTTTTCCTGGACCTCAGCCGGACTGGGCGGCATCTGGTGTCTGAAGGCTTCAAAGGAGGGACAGGACTGTAAGAAGTGGGTGGGGCTTTGGGAACCTGTGCCACAAGGGCACTGGTCAGTATGAGAAAGTTTGAGACGTGAGAGATGGGAGAAGAGCCGGCAGTGTCCTGTTCGCAGCCTGAAGATGGCAACTTGAGCTGCTCTGTCAAGTTGGTGGATCTTCAGTCCCAATGACCAGTGGTTGGCGCCACTCTCTTCTGAAGTTGTTCCTCAGGATGGTTTTAGCTTCACTGCAGGACATAGGATGCCCTGACTGTTCCTGCCTGCTGCTGATCTTGAACAAACCGCCTGCCTCCTCATTCTCTCCAATGCCACAGTGAGAAGTAATCCACTGCAGGACTACAGCAGTTCTCTGTCGGAAGAGACTGAATTCCTCTCTGGTGGCTCTGACTATATGCTCTCTTCCTGGTGTCTGGAGGCTCTAAAGGATGGATTCACAGCTTATCAGAAAGACCAAGTTGGTGGGGAGCCTGTCTTCTTGGTTAAGGGTCTCGGCAGCAAAAAGAAGGGTATGGATTCAGCTCGATAGTTAGCGGAATATGTGCCTGTAGCTGCAGACTTTGTTAAGGATCTGCCATCCAGGAACTTCACGAAAGCTCCACCTCCACTATTTTTCACAGCCTCATCTGCTGACCCATCCATGTAGCCATCCTTGCTCTATCCCAGGTGGTAGATGGGTAAGAGGTGATGACAGTTTTGAGAGTCTGGGACGAGTTCCTCTGCTGCGTGATGTGCTTTGCTGTTACGCCTGGGATATTAAAGATGATAGGCGGGATGTGCACCTGCCAGTCCTCTCAGTCCTACAGCATCTCAAATGGTTGATTGGAACTGTGAGAGGCTGATTAAAGTTGTTCTCTAGAGCCTTTATGCGGTCGTGTGGGCTCTGTCGCTTCAATCTGTTCTTTGTGGAAGCCATAAACTTGGAATGATTTTCTCATTTTTGCCTCAAGAGGTAAACTGAAGTCACAATGAGAGCAGGGCATGAACGGCCAAAAGCATTTAACACTTTTATTTGTATGCTGATCGATGAGAATGTGGATGATGAAGTTGATTTTATGGATTTCCATTCTGGTCTGAGACTGCAAGACAGGGCTGTACTCTACACTTACTTTCATAAAATATCCCGGCGTCAACCAGGTCTGAGAGATACAGACACCTGCTGTGTTGGTCAGGAAATTGGAGCAACACCGTCAGAGACGCATCCATTAAGTGTCTGAAACTCGACTGTGTGATCCCAGTCTTCCCAACTGAGCCCGTTGCAAACTCAACTCTGGGTCGGAGCCAGTTGCGGCAGAAAAATCCCAGATGACTCTGATGGGTCTGCAACACTAACCACTTCACCACGGCGACTGGTAGCATTCTGCATTTTTGTCAGGTTGTCCAGGTTAGTCTGCAGCAGTTGACCAGGCATTGGAGGAATACTCCATATGGGATCTGATAGTTGCAGTGTACACTTGCTTTAGGACTTTAATGTTGGCTCTGCATTTTGTTTCCGCAAATTCATCATCAGGGTCATTTTCTTGAGGCTTCTACTATGCATTGAGCTGATTTGCAGGGACCAGGTTAGTTTATAGCCCAGTTTCACGCCAAAATATGTTGGGTGTCCTGATAAGGATTTTCCTAGCTAGCTGACTATGCATAGTATTAATTCATTTCTCTTGAGCAAGAGGGAGAAGCAGGTGGCTTCAGTTTTGGTCTTGTTCATGGTGACAAGCCACTCTTTGCCCAACCCGAGATGTGGTTCAGGGCCTACTGTATCCCGATACTTGCAGTGTTCATGTGCTATGCTTAGGTCCAGACAGCAAGGTCATCTGCACGCAGTGCCCTGGGTATATGGAAGGAAAGCCAGTCAATAATATCAATGATGACGATGTAAAGAGGATCGGCGAGATGACTCCGCCCTGAGGTACTCCCTCACTGATCTTTACTAGGAGACTGTTGTGACCTTCCAGTTTGACTTGGGCTGACCTGTTGAGCAGGCAGCTTTGCATCCAGGCATACATCCTCCACATACTTTCATCTGGAGTGCGCTTCTACCAGATCTTGTTGATCGCTTTGGTATGGTCAACAAAGACAGAAAGTGTCCTCATCTTCTGTTGGAAACTGTCCTCAATGTTTTGTGTGAGTATGGTGACCTGGTCCTCGTTGCTCCTGTTCTTTCTGAAGCCTGACACTGCAGATGTGAGATGCCCATTCTTTTCCAAGAGGCACTGGAGCCGCCAGCTGATATACTCCACAGATTTGCCAAGGCAGCACATGAGACTGATGGGGTGGTAGATGTTCTGTGTTTGTCTTTCCTTTCCAAAGGACGGGAATTATGATGGCCTCTTTCCAGCTTGTTGGAAACACCCCAGTGTCTCAGGATTGATTGAAAATGGGAATAAAATATGGATATAAGATGAATGTTGACAAAATGGATGATATTGACAAAGTGAAATGACAAATGGATACAAACAAGGCAAATGTTGACAAAGTGGGTGGTAGATGGGTACAAAACACGATCAATGTTGACGATGGATACAAAAACAGATAAATGTTGACAAAGTGGAAAGTATATGGGTACAAACAAGATCAATGTTGACAAAAGTGGAAAGTAGGTAGGTACAAACAAGATCAATGTTGACAAAGTGGAAAGTAGATGGGTACAAACAAGATCAATGTTGACAAAGTGTAGATGGGTACAAACAAGATCAATGTTGACAAAGTGGAAAGTAGATGGGTACAAACAAGATCAATGTTGACAAAGTGTATATGGGTAACAAGATCAATGTCGACAAAGTGGAAAGTAGACGGGTTCAAACAAGATCATGTTGACAAAGTGGAAAGTAGATGGTTACAAACAAGATCATAGGTGGATAGAAACAAGATGACTGCTGACACAAACAAGATGACTGTTGTCTGAATGGATCGTAAGGGATACCAACAAGATGACTGTTGACAAAGTCAATGGAAGATGAAAAGAAGCTGCATCAGGGATCAAGTGGGTAAAACACTGTCCCAGCTTGGCGAAAGTTTTATACAGTATGTGAGCTGCAGGAACAAGAATTACGTGTCCTTTATATGCAGTAGGCATAGATTACGGTTATAATTTGGTCGAGGGGAGATTACTTTTTACTTTCTTGTGTCTGAGGTTTCTTATATCAGACTTGACTTGCCTTGGATGCAAGTTTTTGTCCAACAGGTTTCTTTATAACCAAGATTTAAGTACTGACTTTATAACTCTCTCCCTCTGTGTGCGTGTGTGCATGCATGTACGTTTGCATGTGGTGAGGTTTCGCATATGCATGTAAGCATGACTTTAAAAAATCCTCTTGATGATATGGTCTTTCTTTGAGATACGATGGTGATGAACACTTTTAAAATGTTCTAGGGGAAAATACACTTGAAAATGTTCTGAAAACATAACTTGAAATAATTCTTTGGGATTTGATTTGCATTTCCAGTTACACGTCAAACTAAGAACAAGTTGATTCTGAAACGGCATCAATTCTGAGTACAGATGCATTTCTATAATCCATGTCAGACTCCGATGGGTTAATGATACATGGAAATAACGTGCATACACCCAAGTTGGGAAAAAAAAAAAAAAAAAAAAAAAAAGGAAAAAGAAAAAGGAAAACGAAGCCACATACTTAGGAGCTCCATGGTGGGGGAAAAAAATCATGACTGTCCCAACCGACTCTGCGACTTGATTACATCTGCTAATGGAAGCGGAAAAAGAATAATTAATGCCAGTTAATGGTGGTGTAGTGACTTAGCTTTATCCAGGTACGTTGAATGAATGAGCGCAACCGTAATGCAGCTGCAGCTTGGTCATAGACCCAAATAAGGCATTAGCAGCCCATCTTCACTGTTGTCATTTGTATCTACAGGGAAGTGTCCGCTTCCCTTTCATCTGCTACTTCACGGATTCAGTTGAAGCGACTGTATACGAAGCAAGCAAAGTGTACCTAAAGGCAGTCCTTGAATTTTATTCCTTGAAAAGGCCATGAATTTTTTTTTTTTGGTAAGTCTGTAAGAACCCTGCATATTATGCGACACACACACACTCTTTGTCTCCCCCCCCCCCCCCCCCCCCCCCCCCCCCCCCCCCCCCCCCCCCCCCCCCTTCTCTCTCTCTGTCTCTTACGGCCCAGCTGTTACAGGTTATCGTGTCCAGAACCAGATCTGAACCGTCCACACCATCAGTTGACCAGACAGCTTTTCTCACCTGAAACCTGACCCAAGACACATATGACTGTAAAACTTGTTCTCTGGTCGGTTGAACGAGAATGTACAACCTAGCCAACACAACTGGACTCTATTTCATCTTTCAAAGAAAGGCAGGCTAATGTAGTTGCAACTGGTTGATCCAGCTATATAAAATTACCTCAAACACTCCAGTTCAGCATACTGTGCAATTCTGATTTCACGTGAAAACGAGCCTGAAAAAAAAAAAAATTGCAGGACACTGCTGAGTCGGTAGATCTATACAAGTACAAAGCATATTGTTTGACCTTGACATTCACCTTCGCAGTTTTCATTCAGTGAGCTTGATTTTGTTGAAAATAACAACACCAGCAAGTGTTTTAAAATCTTGATGACACGAAGCAATTTTAAGTTTCATGACCCAAAAAACAAAAACTCCTGTTTCAGTCTAAGAAAGTGAACTTTCCTGATCCACAACCAACTTCTGTAGAAGTAGGCACACACGATACCCCTTTCAGTGTGCCCAGAATCTTGGATTCTTTGAATCCAACGACACATCACTCACCATATATATTATAACGCTATGCCAGTCAACTTGACCCAGAAATTGGCAGAATCAGCTCCACTTGCTGCAACATGTCTGTACAAGCAACTAGAACTTTGCGTGTTCTTCTATTCTCTTTGAAATGGACTGCTGCAATGCACTCCTCTCTGGCTGTCCGGTTCATGTTTTGTCTAACGGCAGCGTGTTCGGAACTCGGCTGCCTGATCGGGCCTCAAGGCAAAGAAGCGTGATTATGCTATGCATCTTCAAAAACTCAACTGGCTCCCTATTCAAGCTAGAGAACAGCATACAAATTGTCACTGCTGAGCATGTAATTTTTCTTTTCTCCGGCTCTTCTACTGTTACGTGGCTGTCTTTTGTCTCACTAGACCCGTTTTAAAATCCTTCTTGCGACAGCAGGATTCGTCATACACCACAAGTTAGGACCAAACCTTTAGGTCATCAATCTTTCTCATTCTGCGCACCACAGACCTTGTACTCTCTTCTGTATCAAATCCGTCATTCTTTTCAAGACTCTTGTTCAAGGAACTTCTTTGTCTATGCAATTCATCACAAGCAAAATCCTTTGCAACTGCACTGGTATAAAATGCAACTCTTGCACCAGGTGATACTATGCACCGTGTTGTCATCTGGACTGAAGAATTGGGTGGACTCGCCGCCCACGGTCCGTTTTGCGTTTTCTATTTAGTAGACAAGAAAGAGCTACACGATAATAACCTCTACTACGGCAGCAAAAACCCATCTCCAAAATGCGTGACCCTAACCATATCCTCAATCAAAACTAACCCAAACGTTGAACTGTGTATACGCTGCGAGCACTCTGCCTCTAATTCATGGCCGACTGGCACAAGAAAACGATCGTAACGTAACCCCTTACTTCTGTAAAACCCTTCTTCGACAAATAGTTTTGGAAGCTGGGGGGGGGGGGGGGGGGGGGGGGGAGTTCGTAAGGACGTCTATAATGGAGTGTTTCTTGTTTCTCTATCAATAAAGGAAAGAAAGGCCGCCTCAGCTGTCACGGAGGAAGACAGGGCATTCCGCACAAACAGGGCAGAGCCACAAAGCCCGCCTACTTCGTGACGGAGAATAATGTGTTCTGCTGACAGTTGATCCCTCGGTAAACGGAGCTCCTCCCTCAATTAGGATCATAATTATCAGTCACGCTAGACCCGAGGAGATGCCCGGAGTCTTGTTAGACGACGTTTATTACTTTTTAATGCCAGCCCTCCGCATTTTGATATTTTCAAAGCAAAGGGGGGAGAAGCTTGCTGTTGAAAACGGAGGCAACGCACAGACCTTCAAACACCTTCGCTGGCTCTCTCAAAGTAATAGATACATTAAAAACGCAAACCTGGCATGTTATGTTCAGTCGCCACGAAAGTGTATGTGCTGTAAAGTCAGAAAAATGACAGGATGTAAGCGTTAAAAAAACAACACAACAAACAAACAAACCCAAAGTCCCTCTCTACGTCATCTCTTTTCCTTTAGGTTCCAGAGGTCCTGTAGTATTTGTGTGTGAAACTTCCCTGCAGGAGTACGACGGCTGAACTATGTGACGGCCTTACAGAGGTCAGCAGCAAAGTTAGTCAGAAAGTGCATGTCTGGACAAACGAAAAGTATGCGGGCACAAACCCAAAGGCGGTTAACTCCTTGGGGGACAGGGGTGGGGTAATAGGTGGTACTCGTGTGACCCCAATTGGCATCAGTAACCTGAGTGAGCTATCTGTTCCGTGGAACTGGGGTGTGCATGCCTGTGAAACAATATAACCGTTTTCATCAATAGGAAATTTGCGGTGATATATGAGAGCTATGGAAATAATCATGGTGTATGGGTAATCGCCGTTTTTCATCACGGAATCGAGTCATCTGCCATAAACACCAGTCATGCGAGCAAACCATGCTATTCACCTCCAGTGACGGGGAAAGACTCCGACCCTCTACCGTACTGATACAGGTCAATCCCATGACTCTTCTGGTCAGTTGTCACTAAGTGGACAGTATTTCACAAACTATGTTAATACAGCCCGATATATACAGTAATATTGGTGTGTAAAAAAGACTGACATCATTTTACTTTTTATGTCCTATTCATTTAAAAAAAATCTTTTAATCTTCAAAATAATCCAGTCGACTATGCAAAAATTGTTAGGGTCGTCAAACTCGCGCAAGAAAAAGTTGCTATCCTGAACAGACTGAAAAACATTGCATCTTGGGAGAGAAAACACACACACACACACACACACACACACACACACACACACACACGCGCGCGCGCGCGCGCGCGCGCGCGCTTACAATTCATGACGTGGTTTTAGACTGCTGATATTCTTTCTGATCGATTCGCTTGACTTCTTTTTACCAGGGCAATGAAAAACATTTTCATGAAAGAAAACAAAGCCACCACCAAAATTGGTATATGGGTGACAGGCCTCTGCAGAATGGATAGCCGTGTCCACTCTGGACAGTGTATCCACGATTCACCACCTAGTCATCACATGACAACAAAAAAGCTAGTATGTCATGAACTGGGGCCAGGAATGGAAAAAAAAAAAAAAAAAACGGTTTACAGAACCAAGACAGTAGAGAATGGTTCACAAAGCCAACAAGTCGGAAGACGACGTTAAGACAAACAAAATTTGAATATAAGAGGCAGAATCAAAGCGAGTGTTAGAAAAAGAGGAAGTTAGACGCACAGAACATCCGCAAGGTGAGGACAGTTAGTTACTGAAAGAGCCCTAAGCATCCCTTCGGGGTGATGAGACCGACATGAGCAAACCCAAAACGAAGTGTAAACGGTCTGTTTCTAATTCAGCTTTCTCTCCGTCCCAGAATTCGCTTCATCTACGACAAAACTAACATGAACATTACCTTTAATGGTTTGAGGTCAAGCAGGAAATCGTTTCTATTTTGTTCCGCCCATTACACACCCCCCCCCCCCCCCCCCTCTCCCCAACCGTTCTCTGACTGGTAGAGAGAGCTATCTCTTTTTTTTTTTTTTTTTTGGTCAGGGTCTGCTGTTGCTAAGACCTCAGTATCATCATCTACGAATAGACAGCCCGACAAGCCCTTGCTTGCCTCGCCGCTCCTACTGACCAATGATATGGCGGAGACATCCATCCCCTGACATACAACTATGACAGGCCGCTGTGACAGGCAACTGGGCCCATGGACGGACAGCTCAGACGACAAACCCGGACAGCCCAGCTCAACAGTGACACGTCATCCATCTAGGAACGTAGGGAAAAAATGATTTCCACACACACCTTTAAACGTGGAAGAACCCTGGTGGGTTATTAGCGGAAAATCTGTCCAATCGTTGTTGGGTATTGTGTGTGAAAGGCACAGAACACTATACTGAGCGTCTGACGGCAATACATGTTCCTCGTTTGAACAAGTATCCCGGCGTTTGTGAAAATGCCTCTCGGTGTCTGTATGTGCTATTTTGGTCACTAACTAATCAATCACAGGCTAAGACTTTTCATGTGCCCCCCCCCCCCCCCCCCCCCCGCAAAGATCTTTATAGCCCAGGATCGCTATTGTTCTGCTATAGGGACAGATCAACACATTCGACATTCGCTCGTTGCTGGGCGACTCTAGACATTAACTGAATCTCCCACCTGGAAATTCTCTACTGATTCGATTCTACAGACATACTTTAAGTGTTCCCACCCCCTCGCCCTCCCCTCTCCCCTCTTAAAACCCCTATGATGATATGTCTTTTTAATACAGTAACTGCTTTCCTCTGTGCGGACTTCAAAGGCAACTGGTACTCAGAACACTAGCTTCTAGCTGTCCCAGCACTATAATTGTGACATGGGCTACATCATACAAGAGTGCATTTCTGCAGCTTAAAAAAGTCTCCATGGATACCAATGGTATGTCTTTGTTGACCATGACGACAGTTCAGGAAAAAGGTTAAAAAACCCATAGTCTATTGGCCATGTGGACAGTAAACAGTCGGAGGTCATAAAAGGCGAGCTTACCCCTCCCTTTCTGCCGCCTTTAACCTTCCCTAATCTGAATCAGGTAACCATTTCTAGCTGGGTGGTCTGCGAACGTTTTCAAAATGAAATAAACAGTTAAATAAATAAAAATCTGCTCTTACAGTGGCTGGAACTAACGACCTTCCCTAATCTGAATCAGGTAACCATTTCTAGCTGGGTGGTCTGCGAACGTTTTTCAAAATGAAATAAACAGTTAAATAAATAAAAATCTGCTCTTACAGTGGCTGGAACTAACGACCTTCCCTAATCTGAATCAGGTAACCATTTCTAGCTGGGTGGTCTGCGAACGTTTTCAAAATGAAATAAACAGTAAATAAAAAAAAATCTGCTCTTACGAGTGGTTGGAACTAACGACCTTCCCTAATCTGAATCAGGTAACCATTTCTAGCTGGGTGGTCTGCGAACGTTTTCAAAATGAAATAAACAGTTAAATAAATAAAAATCTGCTCTTACGAGTGGTTGGAACTAACGACCTTCCCTAATCTGAATCAGGTAACCATTTCTAGCTGGGTGGTCTGCGAACGTTTTCAAAATGAAATAAACAGTTAAATAAATAAAAATCTGCTCTTACGAGTGGTTGGAACTAACGACCTTCCCTAATCTGAATCAGGTAACCATTTCTAGCTGGGTGGTCTGCGAACGTTTTCAAAATGAAAATAAACAGTTAAATAAATAAAAAAATCTGCTCTACGAGTGGTTGGAACTAACGACCTTCCCTAATCTGAATCAGGTAACATTTCTAGCTGGGTGGTCTGCGAACGTTTTCAAAATGAAATAAACAGTTAAATAAATAAAAATCTGCTCTTACGAGTGGTTGGAACTAACGACCTTCCCTAATCTGAATCAGTAACCATTTCTAGCTGGGTGGTCTGCGAACGTTTTCAAAATGAAATAAACAGTTAAATAAATAAAAATCTGCTCTTACAGTGGCTGGAACTAACGACCTTCCCTAATCTGAATCAGGTAACCATTTCTAGCTGGGTGGTCTGCGAAAGTTTTCAAAATGTAATAAACAGTTAAATAAATAAAAATCCGCTCCTACGAGAGGTTGGAACTAATGACCGTCGGCTTCGCAGGCAGACGATCCATCCCGCTGACCACGATTCCCTCTCTGTAACAGCATCCTTGCCACACATCTGCTTTTCTGAGAATTTCTGTGACATTCGGACTGTGTTTGTCTGGGGAGAGAGTGTCACCACACTGCACCCCCGCCCTTCCTTTTCCCTCAGGTGTCTGGACCATAGACGTTGCCCACTAAGGCTGGTCATGAACAGTATACGGGTGCATTCTAAATGTACAGGACCTTGATGAATTATTGTCTCGTCTACAAGACTCAAGAAGCCTATGAAAGGGGAATTCGGCTGGAGGGAATCGAAGTGGAGGGGTGGGTGTGGGCATCCTCTCCAAACACTTGAGGACTGGTCATACTCAATCCCCCATCCTATAATAGTCACCTGTGAAGACAAAGGAGATCATGTCACCAGCGAGTCCACCCGTCACCGTCATTGTGCTCTCTACACACATCCCCCCGCTATCACGCCGGCAGCTAAACACGAGCACACTTGAAGGTCTGTTTGTAGGGCGTGTGTTTAGCCACTGTGACAAGTACTACGCCGGTAAACGAGCGTCTCCTCGACAAGCGCCACATGGCTGTCAACACGGCTTCACCAATCGTCACTCCGTCACGACCAAGGGACACCACTCCGCCAGCCCCGACTTGAAAACAATGGACACGTTCATCACCTCTCCCTCTCTTTCCCTAAACCTCCCTTCAGATAAAATGACTTCCTCCGGTCCCTCCTCCCCTTGCACAACTGTTGGCGCCGTCACGAAGACATTAATGCCCGGTCCCTCCTCCCCTGCACACAACTGTTGGCGCCCGTCACCTAATGCCCTCCCTCCCTCCCCGCCCTCGTTCACTGGGCGACGTTTTAATGTCAACACTGAATAACATTCACACAAAATCATGATTTTTTTTTCAAAACTGCAAGAAAGAAAATAACAGGAGTTGCAGTGTGGACGTGGACGTGTTCCAATGTTGGCTGCAGTCTACAGCTTGAGATCAAGATCACCACTGAAAATACTGGCCACTGATTGAATTCCTGGGACCTCCGACAAAACAAGAAAAAATGTTTTAATCATCGACATGTTTCCTCATTTCTGTTTTACACAAATAGATGCACAGAAACTTTATGAAACAGGCCGAAGTTACAGACCCAACTCTCTCTCTCTCTCTCTCTCTCTC
>JADBJO010002449.1:187500-210000 GCA_016801955.1 Conus betulinus
GCAGCCTCAGCTCCGGTGGTCCACAGGAAGTCACTGATTCCAGATCATCATGAGGCACGCCACCCGAGGAGACACTGCACTGCCGCCGAGTCATTTTCGGGGGCGCCTCTTCTGATCCAACGTACGCACGAAAGTGCCGACTTACCCCTTTACTGACGGTAATGACTGCCTAGCCGCGGGGCTAGCGCGCGGCGGGTGCCGCCATGTCGGTCCAGCGACAGTCCCCATGGACTTGCCGATCTGACGTAAATGACCTGAAGGCCCTAGACATTTTTTTTTTTCCATGATGATCAAAGACAGATGAAGATGGGGATGATAATGCCATCTAGTTCTGTTTCAGTCTGTGGATACCTGGCAAGTCTTTGCCCTGTTGCTTCAGAATAAATTCCAGCGTGTGCACCAAGCGCGTTCACTATCGGTTTCAGTTCACTGTGAACACAGGAAATCCAGAGGAATGTGCATACTGGTTTCTGTGTTTGTATGGAGTCCTGATACCTGAGAGTAGCGGCTTCGTCTTTTGAGAAGATGGAGTTGGGGGAGGGGAGGCAATGACAAGGGGACTGGGGGGCAGGAAGTACCCGACATTTATTGCATGATGTCCTTCATTTAATCTTCAGTTCCTTTAAGACTGCGTATGTAAAACACCATAAGGTCGCCGGAAAAAAAGTGCTATAAAAGGCTTCATCATTATCATTAAAAGTGAATCATTATGGCTCCACACCGAATATGAAAAGACCATATGATGTAGAACTGACAGCTAGGTTTCCTTCTGGACAGTATTAAAAAGAAAAATTACTGTACCGCCCAACGTTTAGCAGAACTGACATCTTTCCTCTTGTTTCATTTTTCCGCCTGCTGTCATCTCACTTTGAATCCACCTTCTGGACAGCGTTCACAGCCTCACCACATCGTCACCACATCACTTTGAATCCACCTTCTGGACAGTGTTCACAGCCTCACCACATCGTCACCACATCACCTTGAAACCACCTTCTGGACAGTGTTCACAGCCTCACCACATCACTTTGAAACCACCTTCTGGACAGTGTTCACAGCCTCACACCACATCACCTTGAAAACCACCTTCTGGACAGTGTTCACAGCCTCACCATATCGCTTTGAACCACCTTCTGGACAGCGTTCATAGCCTCAGCACATCATCACCACATCACCTTGAAACCACCTCCTGGACAGTGTTCACAGCATCACCACATCGTCACCACATCACTTTGAAACCACCTCTTGGACAGCGTTCACAGCCTCACCACATCACGACAGAAAAGTTGACAAAGTCGGAATGCAGTAAACGACAGCAAAGAGAGATGTAAATGAGAATAAGCATTGGCAAAGAAACCGACAAGAGAGGAAGACCACCCCCCTTCCCCTCCACCACCACCATTCCCAGGGAAGAAGGGGAAGGGGGGGGGGGGGGGGCGTACTATTGTCAATCGAACTTTCAAACGTGACGGACAAGTCCCCTGGTCTGCTTTCAGACTTTTGACTGCTGTCCACCTTCATGTTCCAGCAACGTCAAGCGACGCTCCGGTTCAAAGTCCACGTCCACTTCACGTCACGTGGTGGTTAGGAGGGGTGGGTGACTATTCCCTATCACACCGATCCCCACTCACCCCCCTCTCCCCGCGAAACAACTCGTGAAAATGGACAGCGAAAGTGACAAAGTTTTTGCGTTCGGGGCCCGACGTTTGAACCCCGTAAAACCCTGTGGATGGGTCCTGGTTGATGAAACCAACTGACCCGCTCAGCCACCCTGTCGTTCCAATAGTCTTAAGCTTTGTAACTATGGCTTCCCTGGCTTTCACCCCCCCCCCCCCCCTCCACACACACAATACACCCACAATTAACCTAAAAAGACAGGACGTTTCTGAGGATAGGGAACAGTGGAGAGAGAGAAAGAGTCAGTAAGTGCTTTGATGAAGAGAGCGAGGTGGGGCTGGGCGAGCGTGCTGTCCAAACAAGAAGGAGCATACGAAGAAAGAAAAAGAAAGAGAACGACAGGAGCGGGGGTGGGTGTGGGATGGACACACAAAAACAACCAACCTGAAACAGGAGAAACCATTCCCAACTTACACAATTACATTTCAACAAGAACAAAATATTAAGCTCACACACACACACACACACACACACACACACACACACACACACACACACAGACCGTGGCGGAAATCTTCATTGCTGTTCAAAGTGATGGATGCTTGATATGAAGACACAACTTGGTGTTTGTGGACAGATTTCATTTGAGAGCTATTTTCAGAATGGGAGGAAAACAGGAGGGGGGTGGGGTGGGGGGGGGGGGGGGGGAAGCAAGGGACAGAGTGATGACAAATTACCCCTATCCTGAGGTCCTTAACCATACCTCATAACACGTGACGCTCTCCCCCATCTTGGCTGAGTGTACCCCTCCCCTCCCTTTATCACGTCGACAAAAGACGCTCTGTCTACGGCTTTGATTTGTGTATATAAAACAAGTCAGGATCCAACGACACGTACTGTTTGTCAGTCTGTCTTCCTGAAGGAGGTCACACAGACCCGGGCCCTGGACACCAGCTCGTGGGGCCAACGACAGAAAAATGCCGATGGTCCTTCCGACCAATCAGACGACGTTTCTATTTTTGGACCATAGGGACAACAATAATAGCTAACAAAAGATTTCCTTTGTGACCTATGACCCTTTTTAAGTCATCACTGATCTGGTTTGTATCCCAGATGCAGGATTTTAAATGGAAAGGACTGAATTAGGCAGTTCAAATTTTGTTTTTAAATTCTTTTTTTTATTTATTGTTAGTAACATAAACGTCAAAGTGTTTTGTCCAATTTCATAAACTTCCTTCCACATGGTCAGAAAATACTGCGGCAATCACCTGAAAAGAAGGAATTGCAAAGGACGGGGACAGGACTCGCGACTATAATACGCGCGCGCGCACACACACACACACACACACACACACACACCTGCACGCACACCCGTCGTCAACTGCATCTGCTACTGAAGACAGCATCTCCATTGTGCGAACGTTCAACTCGGCAGTGTCCTCTGCACGGAACACACAGCCGCAAACCCACCTCCATGGCATAGGGATAATTCCCCTAGCTCATTACCCCCTTCCCTGTACCCCTCACTGTCAGATCTGAGACTCCTGCGCTCGTGTCTTAGCATGAACAACTGCTCAAACGCTTTATCTTGTAGATCACCTTTGTCAAGTGAAGTCCACGAGACCATCATGAACATCAGAGTCACCATGTCGCCTCGCCTGGACCCTCCGTCACTGGGTAATCCCATTGTTACAAACTGTACAATCCTATTCATCACACCAGACGTATCCATCCCACTGTTACAAACTATACCATCCTATTCATCACACCAGACGTATCCATCCCATTGTTACAAACTATTCCATCCTATTCATCACACCAGACGTATCCATCCCATTGTTACAAACTATTCCATCCTATTCATCACACCAGACGTATCCATCCCATTGTTGCAAACTATTCCATCCTATTTATCACACCAGTATCCAGATATCCATATCATTGTTGCAAACTATTCTATCCTATTTATCATCACACCAGACGTATCCATCCCATTGTTGCAAACTATTCCATCCTATTTATCACACCAGACATATCCATATCATTGTTGCAAACTATTCTATCCTATTTATCACACCAGACGTATCCATCCCATTGTTGCAAACTATTCCATCCTATTTATCACACAGACATATCCATATCATTGTTGCAAACTATTCCATCCTATTTATCACACCAGACATATCCATCCCATTGTTACACACTATTCCATCCTATTTATCACACCAGACATATCCATCCCATTGTTACACACTATTCCATCCTATTTATCACACCAGACATATCCATCCCATTGTTACACACTATTCCATCCTATTTATCACACCAGACATATCCATCCCATTGTTACACACTATTCCATCCATCCTATTTATCACACCAGACATATCCATCCCATTGTCACACACTATACCATCCTATTTATCACACCAGACATATCCATCCCATTGTCACACACTACACCATCCTATTTATCACACCAGACATATCCATCCCATTGTCACACACTATACCATCCTATTTATCACATCAGACATATCCAACCCATTGTTACAAACTCTACCATCTTTCATCACACCAGACGCATCCATGCCATTGTTACAAAATAATACCATCCTATTTATCACACCAGACATATCCAACTCATTGTTACAAATTATCCACCCCATTGTTACACACTATACCATCCTATTTATCATATCAGACATATCCATCTCAATGTTACCCCCTATACCATCCTATTTATCACATCAGACGTATCCAACCAATTACTCTAAACTCACTTATCCCACTTTTCACATCGGATATAACCGTCTCATTATTACAAACCATTCTATTTATCATGTAAGACGTACCACTCCATTATTACAAATTCGACTGTCCCATTTATCACACCAAAAATCCCCCCCTCCCCCATTTATCACTCCTAACTTATCTAACCCACTTGTGAAGTTGAAAGTCGTATTAAGATAACAACCGCCACTTACCACATCGGACATGAATGACCATTCATCACTTAAACACACAGCACTATGAACTGCTCAAACCAGGCCACAGCCGTGTGTGTACGTGCCACAGGGCCAAACGGCAGTCATTCCTGCATTCGCGTCGGGTCAGTTTTCATAAAATAAAGTATTCCTACAGTGCTCTCCGGCTGCGAGACTTGGAGAATGACCAAGGCAATACAGCAAAATCAGACCTTCATCAACACCTGTCCGAGGCGCATCTTCAAAATCAGATGGTCAGAGATCAACAATGAAGATCTATGGAAGCAAGCAGGACAGGAACCAGTTGCCAAGCAGATTCTGCGGATTGGACACACTCTCAGGAAGCCAGCATCCAGCACCTACCACATGCCAAGCCCTGACATGGAACCCGCAGGGAAAAAGGAAGAGAGGCCGACCTCGCAGCAGCTGGAGGCGAGACACTGAGGCAGAGATGAAGAGGCAGGGGGACCAACTGGACAGACATTCAGCAAGCAGTCCAGAACTGAGTGCGATGGTGGATGTTGTCGATGGTCTATGCTCACCCTTGAGCTATGGGCCTAAGTAAGTAACAGAGCTCTCTAGTAGATCAGTACACAAAATCTAGTTTCACCTCGCGTGTTGTGATTTTCTCTCAGTCGTGTTGTAAATTCTATCAGTCGTGAATTCTATCAGTCGTGTTGTGAATTCTATCACTCTGACCCGAAATCAGTGTGTGATACCACCAGTCAGCCTGAAAATGGGATGTTGCCAGTCTTATCATGGTGAGAATCTTCAGTGTGGGAGAAACCAGAGGCGTGAGAGCAGCAGTGGCCTTGCAGTAAGGGGGATAAGCCAAGTTCTGCACAGTCAGTCTTTCACAGCACTACACAAATTGGGGAACATGCCCGCACACCTGAACCTACCCACAGCGTGTCGCCTGACACTTCTAGTAAGCAAAAGGGTCGCTTTGCAAGGCTGCCTCTCGCTGGACACTGGCCGATGAAACTGCCCGCGGTTTGGGCAAGTTCTCATGGAACAACATAATTTTAGGCAAAAAGTCCGCGGCATTTCGGCGGTGTCGGCTAACTGGCAACTAACCCAACAAAACGCATGGGTCACAGAGTGATGGCGTGTGTACAGTTCCTAGCGAGTGTTGCTAAGTATAGTATATACTGACTCCCATTCTGCAAAGGACTGTTCGGTGGTTAAGCGTTGTTACAGGGGTAATAAGATTCAGACCAAAAGTCATTTAATCTGTTTTTGTTTAGAGTAATCGACTATTCAGGCAAATCTGTGCGGCTTCTTCCAGCTTTTGAAAAAAAAAAAAAAAGACAGTTTCTATGACGTGCGTCTTGAGCTATGTTCATCATCATTTTTTTTTTCCGTGAGAGTTGATGTGTGTCAGAATAAACCTCTTTTTAAATCTTACAAATGGGCGAATAAATCTTGTGGTCCAAACTGAATACATTTGGGGCCAGAATTTATGACTGAACAAGGAGCACGAAAGAGGAGCGGGAGCGAAGGGCGGCCGCGTGTACCAACATACACATCTTCACCTCACACAGACGTCGGGATTTAAACACACCATATGAACACACACACACACACACACACACACACATACACACACACTCGATACACGAAAGTGCGCGCGCGAAGAGAGAGAGAGAGAGAGAGAGAGAGAGAGAGAGAGAGAGAGAGAGAGAGAGAGAGAGAGAGAGAGAGAGAGAGAGAGAGAGAGAGAGAGATGAGAGAGAGACAGAGAGAGAGAGAGAGAGAGAGAGAGAGAGAGAGAGAGAGAGAGAGAGAGAGACAGTGACGTATTTAAAAACAAGGTGAATTAAATGAAGTTAAAAGAAATCAAACAAAGTAATTAAACAACACTAATTCTTGAACAGATGAAAATCGTACGGAAACATGTGTCTTATACCCATGTTTTTTTTGTGGAATACATTCGGTGATAGCATGAATGGCAAAAAGCTAGTTCAATCATTTTAATCACTGTCAATGGATTTCAACGATTTTCAAGTGATTACTTTCATTATTTGGTCTATTTGTTTTACTTAAGTTGTTTTTATTTTCTTAAGTGCAATTGTGTGTGTGTGTGTGTGTGTGTGTGTGTGTGTGTGTGTGTGTGTGTGTGTGTGTGTGTGTGTGTGTGTGTGTGCGCGCACGCGCGCGCGCGCGCGTGTGTGTGTGTGTGTGTGTGTGTGCGCGCGCGCGCGTGTGTGCGTGTGTGCATGTGTGTTTGGGAAGGGGTGGTGGGGGGGGCGGGAGGGGGAGGCGTTGGACGTGCGTGCAAATGTGTTCGTTTTCTGTTCTCCTCTGGTTTAAATACCATTCATGAAAACCCCATAGCAGGATGAAAAACAGACATGCTTATGCTTTGATACAACGCCCGATGGAGCTTCTACGAGTCGGAATTTAAGTGTTGAAATAAACATTTTAAAACCAGACATTCTCTAACAAACGTGTTATTTTTAAGAGCACCAATATTGTGACGTGGTGATAGAGGTGACCAGGATTTCAACTTTTGTCTTTCAGACAGGGAGAGGAGGGTGGGGGGCGGAGGGTGAGATGTGTGTACAATTTACTACAGAGAGAGGGGGAGAGAGGGGGAGAGAGGAGGCGGGAAGGGGGGGGGGAGAGACGGCGGGAAGAGAGACAGGGGGAGAGAGGGCAGGGAGAGGGAGGGGGTTAATTTACTACAGAGAGAGAGAGAGAGAGAGAGAGGGGGGGGGGGGGGGCGCGCGCGCGCGCGCGTGGTGTGTGTGTGTGTGTGTGTGTGTGTGTGTGTGTGTGTGTGTGTTGGAGAGAGAGAGAGAGAGAGAGGCAGTCTGTGTATCAATGCAGTTTTATGGCCAAGGCAACAACGTGCCTGCTGCATCAACATTCATGTCTTTCGGGGGGGGTTAGTCATAATTTAGACTCAAAAACCTGGACAAACGGAGTTTGAATTGATCTGATATAAACATACTGAAGTCAACAATACTGACTAATATCCTCCGCCGCCCCCCCCCCCCCCCCCTCCACCCGTCCACAAACAACCCCTCCCCCACCCCCATTTCCTCCGGCACATTTCCACAAATCTATGGACAACAACAAAGCCATGAACACCCAAACGGCAGCTACCACCACCACACACTAGTAACACGGATACAAAAATAGCAAAGTGCTAGGAACCGTTCATTCTAGAAAGAGAAAAAAAAACCGAAAGAAAAGGAGGGGGGGAGGGGGAGGGGGGGGGGATATGATAACAATAACCCAGTCAACCCTTGTTTTTTTCTGCCGGCCCCAAAACCTTTTGCTCGACGAGTTGGAGAAAGATGATGATGACGATAATGATAACGATAATGATGATGTAGAAGAAAAAGGAGAAGAAGAAGAAGAAAGCTTAAAGACTGACAGGGCAAGTAACTTTCGTGCGATCTTAAGTTGAAAAAACCGGCATAAAAATGGCGCCTGCTATACGAAAAATGTGGAAACACGCTGTGTATATTCATTGGGCGTCCACTTTACCATGAAACCACGGAATTCATTTTTCGTCAGTAAGACGTGGGGTGGGGGGTGGGGGTGGGGTGTTTTTTTGTCGTCGGTGAGACTAAGGTTTGACCATGAGTGACAAACCAGACACAGCCTACAACTGAACACTGTGCATCATGGAGTGTCGGCTGCCAGGTTGAGCCGACCCCCCAACCCCCCCCTCCCCCCAACCCCCACCCTTTTTTTTTTTTTTTTTTTTTTTTTTTTTGCCACGTTACCATAATTTCTTGTTTAAAATCTACCAACCGACTCAAATGGTGTTTTGTCGGATATTAAGTGCATTGATGCAAAACCGCCAGCAAACACATTAGATGTAGAACATTTTTTGCGTGAAAAAACATCATGCTTGGACAGCCGCCCCGGAAGTAGTTGGCGAAACAGCAGTGGCAGAGTCGGCCACTGAATATCCCACACCATCCGGTCCGTAGACGCATGCCTCCGTTTTTCAAACCACCAATCTGTTTTCCAGTTTGACGAGCCTGCACGTTATTCCGACATTCATGGTTGTTGGGGTGTCCCGGAGATCGTAGTGCCGACACCTTGATGTAATGATCCCCTGAAGCTGACGGAACACTTCAGCCTTCATTCCAGTCAGATACAACTCACCCCGCACTTGACCCAGTCCGGCCTATCACACCCCTGAAGCCACTGTCTTCACCAGCAAGGCAATCGTTCCACCAGTCACGCCATCTTGAGCTCACTCTCCTGCTTTCCAAACGTCAGGCTTCCAAAGCATTTGCTATCATACTCTCTGAGATCAGGTGCGAATGTGAGCGCGGCACCCCATCAGTCCTGAATCGACATCCACATAAGCGTGCGTGATCCTGGCTGTGTATAACTGGGTGGCAGTGACCATTTTGTTTCAACAGCCGTTATGCAGGCAAAATGTTTACAATATGTACATCTTCCCACCACCGTTTCCTGGCGCCATTTCATCTATATCTTCAATGTCAAGAAACCGAAAGTACAACTGTACGCACTGGCGTACTTTTTATGAGCTGGGAGCACCTGAAAACAACAGCTCATTTCAAAGAAAAAACCCATACCCTCAAACAGCGACAGCTGCAACCAAAGTCAGCTTCTTCCATCACTGCAAACTTACGCGCGACACCACCGACCCGCATACACTGAAGAGTACATGGTCTAAACATTCCATGAGCAACACACTAATGGAGGCAGGCCTTCACACATACACACACACACACACACACACACACACACACACACACACACACACACACTATAACCTGCACTTCGAACCTGCAACTCTTGGATGGGTAGGGGTCTCGTGGGGTGCCTTTGGCGCCAACGGACGTCCGGGAAACTCAGCCTTATGAAATTCACATCTGCTCCTCAGCAAATTCTAGCATGGACTCTTTTCAGCTGTCTCGGTCACTGCCTGAAGGGGTCTGGCTGCTGCTTCTTTCCAGAAATCGGGAGCCGTACTATGAGATCATGGGCTGATGGGCCTACAATGCCCCTCGTCCAACCTCTGTTACCATGACTTTGGCTTGGCTGCCAGATTCTCTCAAGCCGCTTAACAAACTGACATACTTCTCAGTCTTGCCCACATGAGCCCTCTCCTTTCTGTTTTCACACGTTACTGTTAGCAATCGGTGTGCATTTGTAAAACCAGTGTGTGACACTGTACCATGACGGTGTGCATTTGTACCACCAGTGTGTGACACTGTTCTATGACGGTGTGCATTTAAACCACCAGTGTGTGACATTGTACTTTGACGGTGTGCATTTGTACCACCAGTGTGTGTCACTGTTCTATGACGGTGTGCATTTAAAACCACCAGTGTGTGACATTGTACTATGACGGTGTGCATTTGTACCACTAGTGTGTGTCACTGTACCATGACGGTATGCATTTGTACCACCAGTGTGTGACACTGTTCTATGACGGTGTGCATTTAAACCACCCAGTGTGTGACATTGTACCATGACTGTGTGCATTTGTACCACCAGTGTGTGACATTGTACCATGACGGTGTGCATTTGTACCACCAGTGTGTGACATTGTACCATGACTGTGGGCATTTGTTGTACCACCAGTGTGTGACATTGTACCATGACGGTGTGCATTTGTACCACCAGTGTGTGACATTGTACCATGACGGTGTGCATTTGTACCACCAGTGTGTGACATTGTACTGTGAGAGTGTGCATTTGTACGTGTGTGCAAACGCACGGTGACTGTGTGTAACTGTCCTGCACTGGCACAGGCCACGCAGTACAACGCTTTATCCGCCTTTCCTACAGCATGCAAGACAGGTGTGACCCAGTTTCCTTTTGCGTGTGTGCCCTTTGGCCAGGATAATGGGCATGGAGGGAGCGGGTGAGACAGTGGGGGGACGGCGGAGGGAGGGGGCGGAGAGCATGTATTTACGAGACATACGCCTAAATGTGACCCCACTCTCAGAAAAAAAAATCCATGGTTGAAAAAAAACCTGACATCTGTCATCCCCAGGAGGGATAAAATGGGACACTGCGTGGCCACCATAACAGCTCACTCTCTTTACGCTATGTAAGGGACCAGCGCTGGGATTTGAGACTAAACCCAAAACACAATACAACTGTTCTCCACCTACGATTCAAGTAACTGACCAATACAATCGTTTTCCACGTAAACATTCAAGTAAGCAATGCAATGTATTCAAGTAACTAACGCAATACAGTTTTTCTCCACGTTACAAAGAACTAACGGGATAGGATTATTCACGCTGCATTCAAATAAATTGCAGTCCCGTTTCCGTTTTACTCCTACTTTCTTCCCAACACGGCTCTGGTCTTCTCCCAACGTACATCATGACTGTGTCAGTACACATTCTGTCTAACACGGCTCTTGTCTCCAAACCTAACGCATCACTCTCTGTCACTACACTTACACGGTTCTTGTTGCCTCCCTACCTGAATCATCACCATGTCAGGACACTTTCCGTCTACGACGGTTCTTGTCGTCATCCAAATTTATTTGTAAACAACACATTCTTCGAACTACCTTGCATCTCTTCAACATTGTCGTAGGATTTGCTTTCAGTAGTCATCAAAGTGAAACTGCGGCTTCCTTCCACAGGCATGAACGTGTACGTGGGCGCGATTTCTGTACTATTTCCCAAGTTAGGAACACTAAAACAGCCATCCGACAAAGAATCCCCTGTGTAAACATGCATACAGTATCAGTGAAACTGAACGACTAAATCACATCGTAATATTCTCCGTGTGGCGTTATCATCATCACACTATGAAGCACACCCGATCATTTCTCCCGTTTTATTGTAGCATAATAACCCGCACATTTCAAACGCCCTTGCCATCATCACTGTCTGAATGGGGTTTCTCAATACTTAGTATTCATCTGTTGCTTTTCCAGTCTCTAGTTCATAGCACGGTCCCATTGTTAGGCTTTCCTCGATATTTTCATCCACACCTCACAGTCTGGTTTGGCACAGTTCAACTTGTTTCAACCACCATCACACGTTTCTACTTGAATATCGGTTTAGCCACACCGTCGACTCGCCATGGAATGGCTTCAAAAACAACTGTTTAAAGGCATCTGGGACCTTATTTTGTTTTTCCTCGTTCTGACCATGGGTATTTGAATCGGTATCCTACAAATCAATGAAGACTGCTCACTCTCTAAGCCTTAGGCCTGGAGGAAACAGACAGTCCAGGAAATACAATTCGTTACTTTGTAACCCTTAAGTCCAGCACACTTTTCTCCAAGGTCAGGTTTCTGTTCATTTTTGTCCTCCACCCCCTTTGTCCCACTCCTTGTCCAAGTGATGTGTTTCCTTATCTACACACGTCTTCTCCTGTAACAGTGCGCAAGCAGACGCAGTGAAGCATTTATGGACTACTCCGCACGGGGTGAAGAATCACAGATTTCACACACACACACACACACACACACACACACACACACACACACACACAAACCCTGTCTTCTTCACTTCCCAAATATTAAATGTTACGACACCACCCCACTGGGCCCATCCCACTTCTCTCCCTTTAAAAAATGCTGCTTAAAAGTAGGTCAAGCCTACACCCCCTCCCGGCTTCCCCCTTCTCCCCCAACACGCTTCAAGTCCTGGCCCCCCACTGGGGACGAGGGCTGTGGACAGCCTCAGACCGTTGAAAATGGATGAGGTCTTGAACAAACCAGCCCAGAGGAATGTTCCTTTTCACCAGCCACAGGCGGGCGGAATGAAAACGACAGCGCCATTACTGCCGACAGCAGACATCTATTTCTGCCCCCACCCTCACCCCCCACCCCTATCTGTGTGTGTGTGTGTGTGTGCGCGTGTGTGTGTGCGTGCGTGCGTGCGTATGCGCGCGCGCGCGCGCGTGTGCGTGTGCGTGTGCTGCTGCAGCAGTAGTATAATATTTCATGGAAATGTCGTTGTGCACGTACATATACTGTCAATTTTCCAACGCTACCGCGCTAAGCTGTGCAAGCGGTATCAGTAGGTATCAAGGTTCCGACAGCAGTGAAAAGTATTTGAAAAAGGTTCCTTAATTCTAATGGCAGCTATGGTAAATGCTTACGATTGCCTCCTCCTCGAAATGAGAGAGAGAGAGAGAGAGAGAGAGAGAGAGAGAGAGAGAGAGAGAGAGAGAGGGTGGCTTTTGAGTGGTGGTGTATGTTTAAATGTTTTAAAATACTAGAACTCTTCCACTTACCGAGGCACAGCGGAAACTGAGTTATTGAGTATTTTCATTTGACTCCAACTTTTGAAGGGAGGATAAGTATGATCTTTACTTAAGAACCCAGCTTCCACGGGGACTAGCTTAGCGACAACTTACTGACAGCCTCCGCTCCCACTCGTTTGTATATCGCACTCATACTCTTGAAAAGGGAGACTATCATACTGTTGCTACATTTCTGGGATATCGCACTCATACTCTTGAAAAGGGAGACTATCATACTGTTGCTACATTTCTGGGATATCGCACTCATACTCTTGAAAAGGGAGACTATCATCATACTGTTGCTACATTTCTGGGATATCGCACTCATACTCTTGAAAAGGGAGACTATCATACTGTTGCTACATTTCTGGGATATCGCACTCATACTCTTGAAAAGGGAGACTATCATACTGTTGCTACATTTGGGATATCGCACTCATACTCTTGAAAAGGGAGACTATCATACTGTTGCTACATTTCTGGGGTTTAAGTACCCACCCCCTGAAGGGGACAGCCTTATATCGCGGATTTTGTGAAAGCCTGTTCCAATGTTCCACCTGGTGTAACTGACTCGTTCAGCGTGTCCGTCAGAGACACCTCAAGAGGTCTCAAAGCCAGCATGCCGCTCCCCTCTTTCTCTTCAATGATCTGGCATTTGATGGGGCAGGTGGTGGTACGTAAAAAGGAATTTTCTTACTAAACTGTGTTTAAAAATTCTTGTCTGTCCAAACTATAAAACCCATTCCCACCTCCAAGTTGTTGGTGGACAGGTGCGGAAATGATGTTTACCTCACTCAGGGGAAGATGCTGTGTTCATCAAGGGAGGTCACCCAACACTGAAGGGAGACTGTGGCAGGTTGAAAGAGATCTATCCGGAACTAAATTCAAAAACCACGCGTAGTGCTGAAACGGGACTGACCATTAAAAACAGATTTCATCACCAACGATGCTTCAGTTGCATGATATCAGAATCATTCACCTTGAGAAAGTGCATGGGTTAAATAAGAATCATATCAGGTGGAACGTCTGCGAACAGGTCTTCACAAACTCCGCAGCAAAACGGCAGTGCTGCTGTCGTATAGCTGCCTCTACCAAACCCAGATGTTCACAAACTCGGGTTTTTCAAACTGTCGACAAATACCCAAGCACATCAAATGACTTAGCTAATACGGTGCAGCTGAATGTCGTTACAGGCTGTCTCCGCTTTAGACCCCAAAGATTATTTTTCTCTAAGGAAATGGCCCTGTTGCTATATTGAGAATGACCTGTGCCACTTGTGTCGGAAGTTATCTTACTCATCGTGTGATGGCCACGCCTGGCTTTGTTGCTGACCTCACGCAGGCGCTCGTGTTTTGTGATGCTGGGGTTTAGGACTTCCACAACGGAGCATGTCCTGGACCACAGCATCTTGTAACCATAGACGACAGCTTAAAGAAGCACGTGGCTAACTCGACTAAGACTGAAACAGACTGCAGGGTTAGTGAAAACTAGGCGTTTCTCTGTCTGCTGCTGCCACAGACGTTTAGAATGTGTTCCTTTGGGCATTTTATGTCTACCATTTGAGAAAAAGGACTATCTGTCGGAAATGCACTTGTGTTTCGTGTTGCGTGTGTGTGCGTGCGTGCGTGTGTGTGTGTGTGTGTGTGTGTGTGTGTGTGTGTGTGTGTGTGTGTGTGTGTGTGTGTGTGTGTGTGTTCTGAATCAGATAAACGACATAGTCAAACCACATCCTAATACATCGATGATTAACTATCCAATTAACCACTCGACAATGAGATGCATAATTTAACACCCAATCACATCAATAATCTTTCAATTCACTCAACAAGCTAGCTAGTTCTGAAGGCAGAGCGAACGCCCCAGGTCGACCCCGAAATCAGTGTGAAATATTCAGTTCTGAAACAAATAGTGTTAGACCGACATGTCTGAGTGAAAACACTATGAAGTACATACAGCGACCATCCACTTGATTGAGAATCGATCCGCCAGCTGGATTCCAACTCGGTTTTAACTCGTATAAGCCGATTCTATTTTATACACCAGCAAACAGTATCTTTACATTGATTCCCACGTTGATAAAAAAAATTTCGCAATTAAAACTGTAGTACGCGTCGAGAGAGAGAGAGAGAGAGAGAGAGAGAGAGAGAGAGAGAGAGAGAGAGAGAGAGAGAAGAAGAGAGAAGAAAGAGAAGAAGAGAAGAAGAAGTATAATTTAGAAAAGAAAAAAAAGGGGGGGGGGGGGGGGGGTGGGGGGGAGAAAGAGATAGGCTGGTAATGGGAAAATATAAGAACATTTTTCTGTGCTGCTTTTTTTTTTTTTTTATATCTTAATCTTAAAATTTTAGTTTGTGTGGACTTGCTTTAGTCTCTCACATGTTCTATGTATTCCGCTAGACAACAAACATGACTACTCTAGAACTCCGCCGTTCCTTAGGTTTTTCATGTTGTCATTTTCTACATGGTGCGGTCTGCGCCCCTCTCCCCCTCCCTCCTCCCACACACACACGCCCGCGCACACACACACACACACACACACACACACACACACACACACACACACACTCCCCCGTCCATCAGACCTTACAAACTAAGGCGCTGAAGCAGAGACTCCTTTGGTGTGGCACAGTCAGGGTCGGCTCTTCAGCGTTTATTGCTGAGTTTACCAGGCGTGTGCTGTCACATCTTCCGACAGTAACACAGTCTGTACTAAAGAACTGCCGCCATGCGTCTCATGCAAACTAACCTCCACACGATTAAGATGACAGAACCCGCAGTCTGCGTACTGGGACATGAAAGGGTAGGGTGGGGATGGGGAAGTAGTGGGGGCGGGAAGTGAGGGCGGTGGGAAGTGTGTGTGTGTGTGTGTGTGTGTGTGTGTGTGTGTGTGTGTGTGTGTGTGTGTGTGTGTGTGATCTGCCTAACCATCTCTCGGTTACTGTTTATTTTTTCCCTCCAGCAAACGCACACACAAACACACGCACACACACGCATGTACGCGTACGCACATGCACAAATACCCTAACCTCTGGGAATGTGTTCCCTTCGTCTTTCCTTCTTTTAATTATGTCGCCAGCGCGCATGCGAGCGCGCGCGGACACACACACACACACACACACACACACACACACACACACACACACACAGGTGCGCATGTGCATACACACATACACGAAGGCGCTAATGCACACACAAAGGCATGCATGCGCTCATGCACACACAAACACGTACCAATGCTTAAATCTCTGGGAAATGTGCGTTTTATTCTTTCCATCGAATGGCTGTTCATGTTCTCTCTCTCTCTCTCTCTCTCTCTCACACACACACACACACACACACACACACACACACGCGCGCGCGCGCGCGCACCCGCACACACACATGCACGAACGTACACACACGCGCGCACACACACTCACACACACAGACAGAGAGAGAGAGAGAGAGAGAGAGAGAGAGAGAGAGAGAGCATAAAATTCACGTTTGTTTTTTTTAAAAAAAGTGGGGGCTTGGGGGGGGGGGGGGGGGAAACTGGAAGACATGCTGGGAAAGAAAGCAAAAAAAAAAGGAAAAGTAAAGGTAAACATACACTTTTCTGCGCGTTTTTTCTTTTCTTTTTTAAATTCCCATCTTGGAATTTTAATCTGCGAAGACTTGCTATAATCCCTCACATACATTTCGCTGGACAACGAACAAAGACTCTTAAAACCCTGCCATTCCCTTTTTCATGTTGCCACTTTCCGTTCGGACTACTGTCTGTGTGCTCTCTGCCCCTCCCCCTCCCATCCCCTACACACACACACACACACACACACACACACACACACACACACACACGCACACACACAGACACACACACCTGTCCCTCAGAAGGTTTCGAACTAAGGCGCTCAAGCGGAGATTCCTTTGACGTGATAGCAGTCACGGTTGGCTCTTCAGGCGTTTACCACCGAGTTGACGAGGCATGTCGTGTCACATCTTCCGACAGTAACACAGTCTGTACCAAAGCACTGCCACCATGCGTCTCATGCAAATTAACCTCCGCAGGATTAGGATGAGAGAATCTCAGACTGTGTACACAGGACATGAAAGGTCAGGTGTGAGGAAGGCAAGCAGCAGGGGTGGAAAGGGAGGGAACTGGGAGCGGGGGGGGGGGAGGGTAAACTATCCCACCGACTCTTCGTTACCTTTTTTTTTTTTTTTTTCCTCTCAAGGACGCACACACGCGCGCACGCACATATGTAAACAAACACACACGTTCTCTCTCCATCTCTCTCGTCTAATATTACATAATTTTGTGAAAAGACGTAAAATTAAACTGTTACTACTTACTACCACGACGACTACTACTACTACTACCACTACTACTACTACCAGAATTACTACTACTACTACTACACACACGCACATACGCATGCAGCAGCGCGCACACACGTGCCCCAACACGTGTACACGTCCAAATACTTGAAACTTTGGAAAATGTGCACTTTCTTCGTCTTTCCTTCTTTTGATTGTTCACGTTACAGAGGGAGAGGAGAGAGAGAGAGAGAGAGAGAGAGAGAGAGAGAGAGAGAGAGAGAGAGAGAGAGAGAGAGAGAGAGCGAGAGAGAGAGTGTGTGAAAGAGAGAGAGAGAGAGAGAGAGAGAGAGAGAGAGAGAGAGAGAGAGAGTTATTTTATGTACATATACCGGTTCACAAGGACATGATAATTTATCTTAATTATTCGTGTATGCGCATGTATTTATCTAGAACCTAATGTCAGGCGCTTTATACCCGAGCAACACTTATCATTAAAAGACAAAAACAAAACAAAACAAAAAAAAACAAAAAAAGGAACAGAAAATAGGTGAGAGGGGAGACCAGAAATCAATTTGTTTACAAACCAGCCGACCCCATCAGGATTTAAAGGAAGTAAACTTATGTACAACTACAAGCAAACCCAAATTCCAGGACTCACATTTCAGATGTGGCAACAGAAAGAGACAGGTAAATACAAGAAATAAGAGGAAATCAACAACAACAGAAACACACAACGCACGGCAGCTGCCACGTGAAGATTCATTACTAGAACATTCCTCAAGGTTCGAGGATTTTGTTCCGCAACCGAGAAGCTTGACCCACTACTCTCTCCGACTAAGTAAACCGGGTTACCCTCCCTGACCTGTCTTCTGACAGCGGCACAATCATTAAAACGACATCGTGGCCTTCCACGTCACATGCATAGACAGTGAAGGGTCAGAGCTCAGAGTCTGCATGGGGCGGGGGGGATTACGGGAAGTGGAAAACCCGTCCCTTCAACTCCCTCTACAGCTGACGCAACAAGAAAGGTCTGACAACGGCTCGTGTTCCCCCTTACACACACACACTTACACACTTTGTATGGATAAGAGAGAGAGAGAGAGAGAGAGAGAGAGAGAGAGAGAGAGAGAGAGAGAGAGAGAGAGAGAGAGAGAGAGAGAGAGAGAGAGAGAGAGAAGGGCGCGGTCCACAACCAAGTCGTTCAGATCACGTCATTTCCGCCAACTGGAAGCAATCTCAAGTGACGTAAAGAATGGTCGGCCATCCGAGACGCAGCCAGACCCACACCAACCACCCTCCCTGTTGACAGTCATGGCATGGACAGTGCACACCATGCGTCACTTCAACATTCCTCGCCACAGTCCTGGGCCCACTAACCTCCTGGGAGCTACAGGGGCACACACTCCTGTCATTGCCCTAAAGAAACAAGGCCTGGTGAAGAATGACAATGGGAACAGGTGGACCCTTTGCAGCCAATGCAGGGGTCCTGTTCGAGTAGAACATTTATTACCCCCATTTAAGCAGGTTAATGGTTCCACCTAAGTCCACTGGTTCTACAAACAGTGGAATATGCCCTGCGCTCATGCAAAAACGCGCTGACCCTGGCAAGGGACACGTGGAGACACAACCAGGTGCTTAAAGAGATCGCACCTGCGGTTAGCAATTGTACAGGGAACAAGTATTAGCAACAATGTTCTGTTCGACAGCAGGTCACAAGTTACGGTCTGCAACAGCTGTGGCATCACACGTATCTTTACTGGATGGAGCGGATGACTGCGAGCGCAACAGCAGATCTTCCAGAGCGGGAAAAATCACCCAAAGATCATCGGGGAAAAGCGCAATGAGATCGGATAGTGCGTTCTGTTCAGTTTCATCAAAAAAAAATGATTCTGACTGAGCTCCCTGTGCCGTTTGAAAGAAGAATGCTCACATCGACAAGAACGAGAAATACGCCAGTCTAGCAAGCAGCTGTAAAGAGTATGCCTGTCGGAGCGAAGGAGGCTGTAGGTTCACAGCCTATGATCTCATGAAACAGCTGGCGACGTCTGGTGAGAAGAGGACCACAGCCCTGAGGCAGCTGAACAAAAGAGTTGTACTGACTCTGAGAGAGGAGGAACCAAAAGTGAACTTCGCAGGGTGTACATTTCCCAGCTTAGAACAGGGCTTTCATACTGATGTAAGACATCTTTCGAAAATAAGCAACTCCTCGAGACGCCCACCAGTCCAGAAGTTGCTGGTTCGAATCCTGACAGCGCCAGGAAGGGCTTCATCACCTATGTTTGGCCAGCCCCCTAGGGTCGAAACACTTTGTCTGCGGAGACATTTCTTCCAGACGACCTTCTGCTGTCCTAGAAGTTCTTCCGGCCTCCGACATATAGGTTGTTTGTGTCCACTGTCGTCCGTTGGCTGGCTGGTTGGATGCTTTGCTTCGTTGTTTGTAAGCGTACGCAAAACCAACGGCTGTTAACCACAATTGGCGGAGAGTTGGCATGAGGCGCAAGGACAAAGCCATTACAGTTTGGTGCGGATCCCTGCGGCCGATCCCGATCAAATGGTCGATCTGGAATCCGTTCGTCAAGATTACAAGTTTTCCACTAACATAAACACTGTTGAGTGTCTCCCAACTGGTGTCTGTAGAGCAATATGTTTTCATGCAATATGAACACATTCTACCATTGGTAAACGATAAGATTTTGCATTTGTCATACCTATCATCTACACACACACACACACACACACACACACACACACACACACACACACACACTACTATGGGACCGTGTCAGACCGTGTCTACTATTACTTCCCCTGGCCGTGATCAAAGGGCAGATGCTGGATCCTTTCCCCTTGGTTCTTCATCTGTGCTCTTCCGAGTGCTCTTTGTTGTGATTCCTGCTGTCATTACTGTTTAGCTGACACTCAGAGTACTCTACCTGCAGTTACACTGTACTGTAATACATTCACATGACAAAATTCTGTGTCGAAGTAGATTGTGTTTGTGTGTGTGCAGTTCGTCAGTACAGCGCCACTATCGTGTTATTTCTATTGACATATGAAAGTGGATCACTCTTCGTCGTCATTTTGCCGTGAACAACTCCCTTGTTGTCTTGGGTTCTTTTACGTGCGCTGCTGACAGAACGCTACACGCATGAGCTCGATTTTTTCATCATAAAGCAAGGTGTACACGGGGTTGATTGTGTTATACACTGGAGATATAACGTCAAAGCTATTCGCTACACACAACAAATGCAGATGCGTCTACTCTGCTATAAAAACAAACGGGTGAAATAAAAACAATCTCAAACAAAATGGGAATGCCTGTTTCATGTCTTGCCTATGATCCACACTGTTGGTCAGAAGCGCCGAATTCAATCAATTATGGCCCAGAGAAAAAGGGAGAGCAGGGAAGAAAAGGGGGAGAGCAGGGAAGAAAAAAGGAGAGCAGGGAAGAAAAAGGGAGAGCAGGGAAGAAAAAGGGAGAGCAGGGAAGAAAAAGGGGGGGGAGGGGGGGGCCGGCGAAGGGAAAAAAAAAAAAAAAAACTCTCCTACATGTTCTTAAGAAAACCCGTTCAGTTTTGTATGTTCTCACGAGTAGACCACACACCGATCTTTCTGAGCTATCATCACCACTTAACAAAAAAGTCTGATCGGTCGGTCGGTCGGTCAAAACACACGCACACACACGCGCGCGCGCGCGCGTGCGCGCACACACACACACACACACACACACACACACACACACACACAACTGTAATGCACACCAAAACTAACGAAACATATCAGAGCATGACACGCAAACAGTTTCATATCGCGAAGACTCATCGCGCATCAGTCTGTAGTCTATAGTGTCTGAAGTGAAGTGAGAGAGTAGGAGATGAGAGGGAAGAAGGGAGGTATGGAAACAGTGCACACAACCTTGCACGTGTGTGCATGTGACGCTCACGTGTGTGCGTGCGTGCATGACAAATACAGACACTGTTAGGGAGGAAAGGGGACGGGGTAAGGGACATGGGAGGGGAGAGGGGAGAGAGGGAGGGAGGGAGGAAGACTGAGACAGATTCAAAGAAAGTGAGCGAGAAAGACAGACTGACAGACCGACACACACATGGGTGTTTTAAGCTCACAGAACACCACCCCCCCTACCCCCCCCCCCCCCCCCTCCGCCCCATTTCTTTCAGCATCGACGTTTGAAAAGAATATTAAATGTATAATTAAATGTTGAGGTCGGATTCGCTTTTTACAACGAGTGTGCCAACTCGTGTGCTTATTTGGCACGCACAATCTTCAATTTTTTTAAAAATTCTAATCTTTGCCAAGTCATTACTATAATGACTGAAGAATTGTTAGCCTGCACTTGTTTTCTCCCACTACTTAACTGTTCAGCATTGAAAAGAATGCTTCTGTCTGTTCACACAGGTCAGCTGACGTCCACCAGCACAGGTGTCCCATACGACGTCACCACCTCCCTCCCTCCCGTCAACGTCACCGAGGCCTCAACCGACGATACTGCTGGCAAGTCTCTGAACTTATCACGCATCTCTCTTTTGCCGTCTGTCTGGACACGAGCTCACGTATGGGACATTTGTTAGCGTCAAAGAGGCAAGATGACTGGTTTTTACGTCGACCAAGGCTGGAATGTCCGACTTCTTGAATAGTCCGTACAGTTTAGAAAAAAGTTGACTCCATTGCTCTATTGGGTTTGAACCATAAACTGGAGGAAAGACTGTGGTTATTTTCCCCTGATCTTCTCCGGAACAAGTATACTATGAGATGCCAGTGAAGTAACTGAATTGGAGTTTCCAATTCAAAAGATGGACAGTCTTTCCAATCTGAATAGTAAAGGAGAAGACATCTCAACTGTACCCATACCTCTAGCCTAATCAATGAATCAGTATCGTTATTAAAAAAAAAATTAACGTCATTTTGATCATGCATCGGATCAGGGTTAGGTTTCCAAGAGGTTAGGGTACGGATCTGGCTTGCGACTTTCATCCAGGAGTTGGAGTCTTTCAGTTTTCTCATCCAAATTTCCTATCTGTACTGCACAATACGCTACAAGCGTGTTCCGAATTGTGTCTTTCCTTCGACAGACAGGTTTCGCCCATTAAATGTTGAGGTCGGATTCGCTTTTTACGAGTGTGCCAACTCGTGTGCTTATTTGGCACGCATAAAACATTACGATGTTCTGTGATTAAATTCATATATATCCTTATCGGAAAGAAAACACAAGGGAGAGAGAATTCCTGCTTAAAGGCGAGTGAATGGTAACTGTATTTGCCACAGAGTGATTCTGATGTGTTACACCGAGACATTTTCAGAATAATCGATGTTCGGAAATCTGCAAGGGAGGTAATATGTGTCAGCGTTCGCGTCCAGCGCGAGT
>JADBJO010002449.1:220000-222500 GCA_016801955.1 Conus betulinus
TTTGTCTCTGGGTGCAGCTGTTGATCGTGTGGTTTCTCACGCTAAAGCATACTTTAGTGCTCGCAATTCTAAACGCACACACAAAGATGCATGCAGATACATTCGTTCTTGTGTACAGGCAGACAGATATAGATATATGCATTTATGAGGAGAGAGAGAGAGAGAGAGAGAGACAGAGAGAGAGAGAGAGAGAGAGAGAGAGAGAGAGGGGGGGGGGTCAAGGGAAACAATCTACTGACTGATAATGTCATATTTTCCTCTATCTGCAGCAGGTTTGTTCTTTCTCTGTCTCTCCTTTAATCCTACCCTTGATCCCCCCCCCCCCCCCACACACACACACACACACTGTGGTATCGTTATATCGATGAGAGAGACAGACAGAAACACACACACACACACACACACACACACACACACACACACACAGAGAGAGAGAGAGAGAGAGAGAGAGAGAGAGAGAGAGAGAGAGAGAGAGAGAGAGAGAGAGAGAGAGAGAGAGAGAGAGAGAGAGAAAACAGTTCAAGGGAAACAACCCACTGACCCGTCTCAGAGCTTCAGCCCGTGATATTTTCACATGAAATTTTCGGAATTTATAGGACGCTTGTAAAGCTCGTGCACCAGAATGTCGCGCGCCTGTCGGGCATTGCCGCAGTGGGGGGACCGACCCTTCTCTCTAGCATGGGCCAATCAGAGGTCACCTCATCTTTCCTGTCCAGGTATTCACAGTTCAATCTGAATGTGAATCAATGTGAATGATCACCTCTCGATCGATTTGGAATCAAAACAAGCCACAAGAGCTGCGATAGGATAGGAGAAAGTATAGAGTAGAATCTCTTTGTTATTGTCAGCGTCGGCCCCACACCCATCTTCCATACAATGGTGATGAGGAAATTTTCCAGTGAAGGTAAAGCCAAGACTTACAGTATTAAAACTGGTCAGCAGGCCTTGAACCAGGCATTTATAAGCAAATGGAATAGGGCAGCTTGCATAACTAATGATAAATCTTCCTTCACATGTAAGTGAAGTGCAGACACACATAAAATGCTCTCTTTCACAAACAACATGTAACCACACACAGGACACACATAAATGCACATACTCGGTCACTCACAGACTCAAATACAGTCACACACACACACCACACACACACACACACACACAACACACAAATTACGTAACCACGCATACGGTAATAAAAACGCAAAAAAAAAACGCCCACACACACACACGCCCCCCCCCCCCACCCCCACACACACACACACACACACACACACACACACACACACACACTGTATATAAATGATTTACTCCCACGAGCTGATCTGGCTTAAAATATTTGCAGAAAATGCTGAAGGCCATTCCGCTGCCGATACTCGAGATAAGCATGTTAAGATACAGTCGTATATTCACAGATTAACCGAATGGACTAGCTCCTGGTTACTTCATTTCAACAGCGAACATCGCAAAGTCTGATAGTCTTATGAGTATAGTGGCCATCTCTCCAACAGTCACCATCGCTTTGCGTCATAATGATACGGTGAGAAATGAACCGTGTAAGAACAAGCCAACAAGGTTATAGTGTGCTCCTGACAGATAATACTAAAAGCGACTGACTAAATATAAAAACTACTAAGAGCTATTGTCGAAAAAAGGCTTGGATGGTCCCACCATTGAAATCTGACGACTACAACATTTGTACCACGAAAAAAAACGGATGTAGGGAGTACCTATGACAACCTAACTTACAAACTTGATCATGTGACCATTACATAAAGCTTTAGTTTGATCCATTTTGGAGTATGGAAATCCACTGCAGTGTCTTTCCTTTAAACACAAAAAGTTAATAAACGTAACTGACGGGATGCAAGAAAATATTGCTGGAGCAGATGACAAAGATCATGATGCAGACAGACTGGCCTAATTTGAGCGGTCAAGTATCTAGAATATTGGAGGATTTCGCAGAACTGTAAGTTATGTACCCCCTTTTCCCCACAATAATTTCCCATTGGAGCGGTGATGTGGGAAAGACAATATCCGACAAACCTGTTGTGTTGAGCTCCCCCCTTCTCACTTTTTACATTCACTCGCCTTGAACCACACTTGCTCAACGTGGAAGATCAGGGCGAATTTCATTTGTAAGCACCATAATTATTTTACAAATGCCAGACACAGGCACAATGGCGCAATTTATTGATTTAACTCTCATATTTGACTGACAGAAACTCTTTCAAAGGAAGTTATTTGGGTGAAGGAAGGGTGTGGGAATTAGGGGTCCCTGAACTCTAATATATAACCCCAATTCTTCCTGTCAATTTGAACTGTAACGCGGAAATGATTGGGGCAAACCTTTAGTAACCTACGGTCTCAGGATGGGGGAAAGCGGGGGAAAAGCATGTGGCAGGTTCTGAATGAAACGTCCCTGAACTCTGTGACGGCGGGGATAGAAACATTTTCTTTTCTATCCTTTACGCGTAAAAATTTTCTTCCTGTCCCATATAAT
>JADBJO010002449.1:235000-237500 GCA_016801955.1 Conus betulinus
ACTGTTGGCCCCGGAGATACCAACAACTAAGCGACACAAAAGACACAGAAGGTTAGGACTGTTGGCCCCGGAGATACCAACAACTAAACGACACAAAAGACACAGAAGGTTAGGACTGTTGATACCCCCGGAGATACCAACAACTAAGCGACACAAAAGACACAGAAGGTTAGGACTGTTGGCCCCGGAGATACCAACAACTAAGCGACGACACAAAAGACACAGAAGGTTAGGACTGCTGGGAGAGAGATACCAACAACTAAGCGACACAAAAGACACAGAAGGTTAGGTTAGGGCTGG
The DNA here is from genome assembly GCA_016801955.1 of Conus betulinus. NCBI lineage: Eukaryota > Metazoa > Mollusca > Gastropoda > Neogastropoda > Conidae > Conus > Conus betulinus. The sequence continues at coordinate 235,301 of JADBJO010002449.1, forward strand.
GAGAGAGATACCAACAACTAAGCGACACAACACAAAAGACACAGAAGGTTAGGGCTGGGAGAGAGATACCAACAACTAAGCGACACAAAAAGACACAGAAGGTTAGGGCCTGGTAGAGAGATACCAAACAACTAAGCGCACAAAAGACCAGAAGTTAGGGCTGGGAGAAAGATACCGGAGAACTAATAAGGTGGACAGAGGGGACGCTGGGAGGAAAGAGGGTGTGTGTAAGCGACACAAAGTGACATGTGTGTATTATTCAGGGCGGTCGTCGGCAGGCTGGGCTCGGGGCCCGAGCCTCGCGGAGCGCTAAGCACTCCAAAAAACAAGAAGGTAGGCTTAAGATACCAACAACTAAGCGACACACCCAGACACAGAACTTTTCTCATTTGGCCGACGGAGATACCAAGGGCCTAAGCGACACAAATTCAAAGAAGGTTAGTTTCTTTGGCCCGGAGATACCAACAAAAGCGACCACAAATGACACAGAAGGTTAGGGCTGGGAGCCGAGATACCAACAAGTTAACGCGACACAAAAGACACAGAAGGTTAGGGCTGGGAGAGAGATACCAAACAACTAAGCGACACAAAAGACACAGAAGGTTAGGGTGCTGGGAGAGATACCAACAACTAGGGCTGGGACACAAAAGACACAGAAGGTTAGGCCTGGTAGAGAAGAAAGGAGAGGGGGCGGGAACCGCCAGTGGGGTGGAGAGGGCGGAGATACATAAGGTGGGGGAGGGGGGGAGGGACGAGGAGGGGGAGGGAGGGGTGTGTGTGTGTGTGTGAGTGTCATGGGGTGTATTATTCAGGGCGGTCGTCGGCAGGCTGGGCTCGGGGCCCGAGCCTCGCGGAGCGCTCCTCCATAAAACATGGTGCTTAAACTCCCTGTAGCTCTCACCCAAATTGACTTTTCTCATTTGCACGACGGGGGGACTACCTAGGGCCAGGCCTCTCAATTATTCAAAAACGCGCACAAGTTTCTTTGGCCGGCCGCCGCCGTTTAAATATGCCCAACTATGAATAATTGATGGCGGGGCCGCGGCTGCCGTATCAATAGTTAACGCGGCGCGCGCCCACCGGTCTGTGTTCCAAGGTGGACCCGATGCGTAACCGGAGAGGGGGACTGGGGGGCGAGAGGGGGGGGGGGGGTGGGGGGGGGGGGGAAAGAGGGGGAGGGTGGGGAGGAAAAGGAGGGTGGGGAAAGGGTGCCCGGGAGAGGGGGGGGAGGGTAGGGGGGGAGAGCCATACATATGTTCTGCTGTTAAAACAACTGTGGCGAGTGCATTCAGTTTGAGTTCCCCCTGCTCCCTGTTGGATGCCGGCCGTGTTTGGAGGCTGATACTGATCGGTGGCGTCCGTGTTTGGGCTTTTCCACTTGCACCCCGGAGTTCTTTGACAGAGACAAGGACTTTTTGTGGGGGAGTGAGTGAGTGTGAGTGAGTGTGTGTGTGTGTGTGTGTGTGTGTGTGTGTGTGTGTGTGTGTGTTTCTTTTTTTTTTTTGTCTGTGCTGTGTGTGCGGTGTGCGTTGAAAGGTAATGGAACTGAGCAAAGGTAGGTCTAGGTCTTAATTCTTTATCCTGCTGAAATGTCAGTTTATCAGTTGTGACAATCCGTAGTTTTATGATACAAAGTTAGATTCCTGTGATAAATGAATATGGAAATAAAAACTGATATTTAAAAATCTTATCGATATAAATCGTCCCTGTATTCAGTCAACTAAAACTGTAATCGTTTGATGACTACAGCAAAACAAAACAACACGAAAACAGAACAAAAAAAAAAAAAAAAAAAAAACAGAAAGTAATTTGGAAACTTATTTTCCGGCAAATGAATGGTAACCTAATGTAGGGGTGAAAGGGGGATAACGCTAATAGTTCAAGATAAGGTAAACGAAGAGAGGTAAAGGGGAAAAAACTCAAAGGCTGCAGAATGAACTGGTCAGCCTTTTTCCTTTGTTCCCTTTTCACCCAATGGAGTACATGTGTTAGGATCTTCATAAACCAAAAGCAAATCAATAAAAGAAACGAAATAGCAAAAGTGAATATTCCATACGTTAATTCATTATCCATTCTCATTTAATGCTAAGATTTTTTTTCAAATGGGATGCAGAGGAGGGTAGGATATTTACTTCATCAAATGTACAGAGAGAGAGGAGAGAGAGAGAGAGGGAGAGAGAGAGAGAGAGGGAGAGAGAGA
>JADBJO010002449.1:247500-250000 GCA_016801955.1 Conus betulinus
AAGAACAGACAGAGGACAACAGTAAAGGAAGATGAAAAAGTACATACAGACAGTCAGAAAAAGGGACAGAAATGAGGAAATTTTTAATAAGGTGGAAAATGAATAAGTTATATCGAAAGACCACTGTGATGCCCACAGAGGTTATAGACAAAATATACTCAGTAGTTTCTCAGTAGTTTGACAGACGAACAATTCAACGCGTACAATTCTCCGTCTCTGGCCTGACTGGTCTTATTGTTGTTCTTAACCAAAAAAAAAAAAAAAAAAAACAAATATAAACCCCAAAACCCAACTATTATTCTACCCGGCTGGCTATTTCACGGTCTGGATGTGAGGTGTCCATTGAAGTGATACGCCCCCCTCTGCCCCTGTGGCTCTCTGGAGAATTGCATACATGTCTGATGCCTTTGCTCACAGAGTACGGATGCACGCCGGTATGACTCCTGTTCCTTTCTGTTCATTTTCACCACGCCCGTGTCTGCTACTGACCGGAGAAATATCCGTTTACTTACACTCTGTCATGTCTGTTCTGTCTGTCTGTCTGTCTGTCTGTCTGTCTGTCTCTCTCTCTGTCTCTCTCTCTCTCTCTCTCTCTCTCTCTCTCTCTCTCTCTCTGTCTCTCCTCTCTCTCTCTCCTCTCTCTCCTCTCTTTCTGTCTTTATCTCTCTTTCTCTCGGTCTGTCTGTCCACTTCTTCCACTTTCCCTTCCATCTTCTTCTACTTTCCTGCTGCGCGCGCGCGCGTGCGCGCGCTATGTGTGCAAGTGTGTGTGTGTGTGTGTGTGTGTGTGTGTGTGTGTGTGTGTGTGTGTGTGTGTGTGTGTGTGTGTGTGTGTGTGTGTGTGTGCGAGCGCTTGTGTGTGCTGTGTGTGTGTGAATCTATGTGTGCGTGCAAAGCGCGCGCGCGCTCGTGAGGGTGAATCATGTGTGCAGATATGTGACAGACAGACAGAGAGACAGACAGATAGACAGACAGACAGATAGCAGGCAGACAGACTGACAGTCTTACAGACAGACAGAGACAGAGAGAGACAGACAGACAGAGGGAGACAGACACAAAGAGACGTGAGAGACAGTATGTGTGAGGGTCTATCACCGATGACGTCCCATGCTCCCTGTCCACAGACACGCCCAGAAATGCGAGACTCCAAGACCTCCTTCTCCCCCATCGCCATCAAACAGGAACCCAAGGACCCGGCCGAGCAAGACCCACCCACCACCCATAACACTCACAACACCCACCCAGGAACCGCCCCCTCCAACAACAACGGGCTACGGCCTCAGCAGCCACCTTCCCCCCAAGCCTTAGCCGTGGACCTGAGGTCCTCGCAGCCTTCTCGAGAGCCGGCCATGGTAGGCCGTAGAGCTGGCGCTAGTGAACGAGCCCAGGCCTACGAAAGCACCGAGGAGTTCGTCGCCCAGATCGCTCGCCGGGTGCGTGAGGAGAGCGGCCTGTCCAGTCTGGAGCTGACCCCTGTGACAGGTCTGGGACCTCTGGGCGACCTCAAGACCTCCTCCCTGGTCCCGCTGTTCACCGGACCCTCGTCAGTGGAGAACGGCGGCAAGTCCCGCGGGGAGTACGCTTGCGGGGAGTGCAGCTCGCGCTTCGACACGGCACGGGACTACCGCGCGCACTGCCTGACCCACCAGGTCCTGAAAGCCGAGTCCATGCTGAGGTCGTCCCGGGGAGGCAGCGGCGGCGGGGAGAGGGACGTGGAGGAAGACACCTCCGGGGCGGTGTTCGGGGGCATGGGCTCTGGCGCGGGAGAAGGCGTGGTCAGCTTCAAGTGCGAGGACTGCAACGCCCGGTTCAGCAGCCGGGACACCTACGCCATGCACATGCTGATCCGGGCCAAGAACGAAGCATGCTTCCCGACCAGCCAGTCCCTAACGGCAGCCTCCCTCCTCCTCCTCCTCCTCCTCCTCCTCCGCTCTGTCCGCCGCCAACAAGATCGCTGTGGACGTCGGCAAAGATGCTGGCTCCTCATCCGCCATTCTCCCGCTCTCCCCCGCCCCGTCGCTCGCCGGCGGTAATCCCGTTCCCCTTCCGGGGTCTGCTCTCCTGCTGAACGACCTGAAGCCCGCCGATCTGAAGATGGACGTCAGGACCAAGAGTGAGGCCGGGAAGAAAGGTGGGGGTGAGGGTCAGCTGGAGGATACCCCCCACTCCTTCTTCCACACCCTTGGCTTGGACCTGAGCCATGTCACCAACTACAGCGCCGCCTGGTGGAGCAAGTACATGCCCTGGATGGCGGGGGTGGGGATGGGACTGTTGGGGGGAGGGGGCAGCGGCTCCCTGTCCACAGACACGCCCAGAAATGCGAGACTCCAAGACCTCCTTCTCCCCCATCGCCATCAAAACAGGAACCCAAGGACCCGGCCGAGCAAGACCCACCCACCACCCATAACACTCACAACACCCACCCAGGAACCGCCCCCTCCAACAACAACGGCTACGGCCTCAGCAGCCACCTCCCCCAAGCCTTAGCCGTGGACCTGAG
>JADBJO010002449.1:255000-267500 GCA_016801955.1 Conus betulinus
TTGTTGACGATAAACAGGCATACCTGCATTATGAAACAGATGTCTGAACGTACTGCACGTCACGAGTCGTGTGAGAGGGAAGGGGGCTGGAGGAGGGAGAAGGGAGGGAGGAGGGTGGGAGGAGGTGGTGAAAAGCTGTCTGGCTTTGTCTGCTGCCGAGTCATAGACTTGATTCATGAAAACAGACAGAATCGATTCTATCAAGGTTTTTTTGTTTGCTTGTTTAACAAAGTACCTTAGGAGGGGGAGAAAAGTGTGCGCTTCGTTCAGTGTACAAACAGAAAGAGGTTCCGGGTTGACACGCCCTTGAGAAATTATGCTTACACGGTTCTAGCCAATTTCTCTGTGCCTGGGAATTCTTGTAAGTGCCTTAGTAACACCTATGAAAAGCACAAGAGACGAACAGTGACCTATCTTCAGGAATGCCCTGTGTGAGTGCCCGCACCCAGTGTGAACACAGCGCAGTCGTCCATGGGGTGGTGCAGGGTTGCTCCCAGCTGGTTTGTTCGGCAGTTGAGGACAGTACTCCTCTGGGTCCTACCCGCACCTTCGGGTGTATCCATTTCTTTTCTTCTTCTTTTTCTTTCCTATGAAAAAACAAGGGACGAACTGTGACCTATCTTCAGATGACAAAGAGATCCTGATTGGGAAGCGGTCAAACCAAAACAGTCATGTCAAATAGAACACCATGGTTCGGGTACAAGGAAAACAGCGATGGTTTGCACCAGCAGTTTTTCTTTTTAATCTTGAAAGAACGAACTTTCCGAAAGCGAAGGAAAGCAGACATGCAAATCATCCGGAGGGGTTTATGTTTCAAAGTTGAAATCGTCTTGCTTCTCATTCCGTTTCCTCTTCCTCAGGTCGCAGTTCACTTCCACATCGATGGAGCACAAGATGACTGTGGTCTGTGAGAACATGCGGAAAAAATGCAGATCTTTTCCTAATATGGTCAAACATTGTTCCCCACCCCCACTTGCCGCCTTCCTCCCTCTCCCCCCCTGCACGAAAATGGAAATGTCTTCTGACAGGCAGAAACAAGAAGCAGTCACCGCATTTTTTTGTTCCCTCTACATATTGTGCTGAAACACGTGGGGTATGCTGTGATGTCAGTGATTACTGAATGTTAAAATATGATAGTTAGATTTCTACATTGAACTATCAGCTGTTCCGTGTGATCCGACATGAGGTTCACAAGAACAAACTTTCCTCTTTAGTGTCATGCTACTCTTCTGCTCTATGGGCAAAATTTCTATTGTGTTTTAAGCACCCATATCAATTCTCCTTAAAATCATTTATCAGAATTATTCCTGACTCTTCATTAAATGATCATCGGTTCTTTGCTGAGGAGTTCCAGCTTTGCTCATTTTTTCCCTTCGCTGAAGAATGTATTAATATGTCCAATACCTGATTTTATCATTTTCGCGCGTAACAGTTTAAGTAGACGCCATTTGTGTTGTACCTGTGAGTCTTAAAGATGAGTCCAAATCCGCCATTGATGACTTTGTACAAAGCCAGCAAACTGTTGTCAAAGGATATGAAAACTCATCAAATCATGTGTTTGGATCGATTTTTCATTAACAAAAATAATAGTTTTAACGACGTGGAGAATTTAAAAATGTTTCACAAATGTTTTAGAAATGTCTTCCAGATGTTTTTCAAAACATTTTTCCATTGAAATTCTGATTGGGCACATCAGAAAACAATTTGTGACACATTATGAGAGACTGTCTTGTTTTAACCAGCCGTAGCTCTGGTAACAGTCTGTTTGACCTGGAAACGGTTTTTAGTGTTGGGAAAGAGGAGAGCAATTCTTTGAAAAACTGCAGAAATCTGAAAATTACAAAAGAGTGGCATTCAGCTAATATGCTGGGGAAATGCATTGTCGTACTGCTGACTCGGCTTCAGTTTATCTTGGGCTGGAGCCGTTGTGATACAAACTTCTTGCGAACTCTCTTCTGTGGTTACACACCGTGGGCAGTTTTAGACAGGCTTCCCCTCAGAGACTTGTAAGCTTCTTGGCTAAATGTACAATATCATTTCTCGCACATGTACTGGAAACAAATCCGAAACAAAGTGACTACAGATCGTGGGACATAACTAGGAAAAGAGAAACGGCATCGTGCATGGGAACTGCTTGTGAAGAAATTCGTTGAGGCATACACTACTGGACCGGTCAGCTGTACTATAATAGGACGTATCAACCGTGCTCATAAGGGTGTAAACTTAACCCAAAGGCGTTGGAGCTCTGGGTTAAACAGCTGAAATCTTAGCCAAGGGGCTTAAACCCAAAGTATATTAAATGTGGCCACTCTTTGCCCCGTATTTTGCGCCATGCTAATTTACGCCAGCCCCTCTGTTTATTAGTCATTGCATTATGTAATCTCACTTCGATAACATGTAAATTAACATTTCTAGCTACATTTGCATGAAATGTGATTTAGTGTATCTTTCTAAATGTAGAAAGCCACCATCGTGACTGACAACAATTTTAAAGACAATGTCAAAGCCATAACATTGAAAACATTGTCAAAATCGTTCATCACCGATGTGCGACCTGTACCATTCGGTGACATCTTCCAAGCATGGGCTGCCTGGAAAGATCATAACAATATTCATCGTTTTCCCCAAGTTCTGCTCTGCAAGAGCTTGTAATCGCGGACAGAGAAGCAAATCTAACAGTTTATTACACACACACACACACACACACACACACACACACACACACCACACACACACACACACACATACACACGCACACACACGCGCGCGCGCGCGCGCGGGTGCGTACACGCAAGTACATACACGCATGCACACACAATTATACACAACCAAAAAGGGTGATGGCAAGCTCAGTTTGTTATACACGTGAGTCACAAAAGTGGAATCCTCCCGAATCCCATACAGATACAGACCATCTGTCCCTGACCCCATTATACATACTGTGTATGAAAGTGATTTCCAGAACTTGGATCCAGTTTCCATTAATGTTTTTTTTTTTTTATCTTTAATTTTGCACTTTGATTATTTGGTTTTTGTTGACAATTTTTCGAGAGCGCGGGAGGAGGGAGTGAAAAGAGGCTGAGGGAGGAAGCGAGGGGGGGGGGGGGGGGGAGGGTAGAATGGGGGAATGAGGATGCGAGCCACTGACTTCCCTCCAACTGAGCTGAGTCAGGACGACCCGCATCACGTACAACACACGATTAAAACTGTCATAAACCTGTGCTGCCCCTGCTTTACTTCGTCACGGCCTCTGCCGGCACTGGCTGCCATCTTGATCTTCTCCTCTTCCTGGGGCTCGGGTCGGGCAGGGGAGTGAACTGTATGACAGTAACAAGTCTGGCGGCTCTTCCACCCAACCAGAGGACGTAATAAGTTTTGACGTATGGGAGGAAAATAATGGCTAAATATGGGCAACATGATTAGGCGAAATCTGTGAACTGTCTTACGATTGGTAGCGCGAGAGCCGTGTCCTTCCACTTTATACTCCAGCTGTGTTTGTTGGCACACTGATACACATGACTGACTTTCACACTGCTTTGGCTTGTGTAATATGATTCAGACACAAGGCTTGTACGCAATTATTATCATCCTACTCCTTTTCCTCCTCCTCTTCCTTCTTCTTCTTCTTCTCCTCCTCTTCTTCTTCTTCTTCTGTTCTTATTTGTTTTGATTTTGTTCGTCTGTTTTGTCGCTTGGTTGGTGGTCGCTTGGTTGGTTGGTTGGTTGGTTTTACACATGGTTCGTCCACCTCTATAAATCATTGTTCACAAGCATGCATGTTCGCATGCAATCCCTGCCGCATGCACGATATGACATTAACGCGTGCTCATTTCAACACAAGTACATACACACACTGATATGCGTGCAAGGGCACTTGCGCACACAAGTTGATAAACCGGAACCAGTTTTATTGTTTGAGTATCCTAAGGTTTGTACTGACGCAGTGACACACATGCACGCACGCACACACGCATACACACGCGCGCGTGCGCACGCGCGCGCGCGCACACACTCACACACACACACACACACACACACACACACACACACACACACACACAGAGACGGAGACAGAAGAAGAGAAGAGAGAGACAGAAGGAGAGAGACATAGGCAGAGAGACACAGAGAGAGACAGGAGGAAGAAGAAGAGGAGGAGGAGGAGGAAGAGAGAGAGAGAGAGAGAGAGAGAGAGAGAGAGAGAGACAGACAGACAGACAGACAGACAGACAGACAGACACACAGACAGACACACAGAGAGACAGACACACAGAGAGACAGACACACAGAGACAGAGAAAAAGAGAGAGATAGACGGAGAGAGACAGAGAAGGAGGAAGAAGAAGGGAGGAGGAGGAAGAAGAGAGAGAGAGAGAGAGAGAGAGAGAGAGAGAGAGACAGAAAGACAGCACAGACAGACATACAGACAGACAGAAGAGACAGAGAGACAGAGAGAGACAGAGGGGAAGAGAAGAAGAGGAAAAGAGGAGAGGAGGAGGAGGAGGAGGAGGAGGAGGAGGAGGAGGAGGAGGAGGAGAGAGAGAGAGAGAGAGAGAGAGAGAGAGAGAGAGAGAGAGAGAGAGAGAGAGAGAGAGAGAGAGAGAGAGAGAACGCAACGCACCCACAAACTGGTAGAGACAGACGAACACAAGAAACAAGAAAGGAGAGAAACCAAGTCACGCTCCCTTTTAAATCACATCTTTTGACACGCAGCCGGTGTTTTCATCCAATTCATTTCTTGGGGGCAAGAAAAAAAAAATGACAGGGTCAGAATGGAAGGGGGAGGGGGGTGTGAGGAAGCACCAATTATTCACTCAGAACTCGCCCATTATTTCATCCAACGGAAACCATACCCCCCCCCCCCCCACTCATCCGTCTGTCCTGTCCTTCCCTTCATCCCTAGCTCTATTCTTCTTCCAGTTGTCCTGAATCATTGATCAGCATTACCTCCCCTCTCACTCTCTAGGAATGAATAATTTAGTAATGGGCTGGACTCGCCCGTACTGCGGGAAGTAAGTAAGACCTCATTTATATTTCATTTCTCCTCTTTTTGTCCGCAAAGTTCCTGAAGCTGGTTTTCAAAAGAGCTGCCCGAATTAGTTTTGATCGCTGGAGCTCAGGATCATATTGCTATTAACGATTTTTTTTTTTTTTTTGAGAGAGGAAGAGAGACGCGAGAGGGAGGAGGGGGGAGTGAGGGAGGGGGAAGACAAACGCAATGGCGGAGAGAGAGAGAGAGAGAGAGAGAGAGAGAGAGAGGAGAGAGATGGAGAGAGAGAGAGAGAGAGGAGACGAGGAGAGAGAGAGGGAGAGAGAGAGGAGAGACAGACAGACGGATGAGAGGGGAGGAGAGGAGACGGGACGAGAGAAGAGAGACAGGAGAGAGTGAGAGAGACATGGCTAGAGAGAGAGGAGAAGAGAGGAGGGAGAGATAGAGCAGGAGGAGAGAGAGAGAGAGAGAGAGAGGAGAGAGAGAGAGGATAGAGAAGAGAGAGAGACGAGAGAGAGAGACAGGATGACAGAAACAGAGAGGCCACGAGAGAGGAAGAGAGAGGAGACAGAGACGAAGAGGGGAGGATACGGATGATTTAAATATAGGCCACGGCCCCGTACGATGATAATATTAATCGAGAAAAAAAAAAAGGAATGAAAAACAGCACTTTGCCAAGAACATGCTACGCTCCGGCGTTTTAAAAGCTTTATATAAGTACAATGCCAGCTTTTTTTTACATAATATTTTCTTAAGTGCAAGACATGAGTGAGATAAGTCTAAACAAGGATGGTTGTGGATAATAACTAGGAGGAATGAATTCATCTCTAAGATCACTCAAGGCAGTACACTGCAGTACAAAATGAACTTCATTTTCACACGCGTTTTTACATAATGGACAAGTAATATCAGAATTACAATGCTGCCTGTAACGAAAATGATGAACTAAGATATCTGATATTCCAAATCTAAATCTTGTCACTATAAATTTCAGGTGTCTGCCCATTCTCATTGACAAGTAAGTCGGAATACAGTGAAAGCAGTTATATTGTCTATACAGATCAAATCGAGTACTATCATTCATGTGAGAATTCCATTCTTGCCATCTGTTATCAACCAATCTGGTACGGAGACAGACAGACAGACAGACAGACAGACGGACACACACACACACACACACACACACACACACACACACACACACGCACGCACGCACGCATGCATGCACGCACTCAGACAGACAGACAGACAGAGACAGAAAGAGACAGAGACAGACGGACAGACAGAGACAGACAGATACAGAGGCAGAGAGACAGAGATACAGACAGAAGGATAGACAAACAGGAGAGAGAGAGAGAGAGAGAGAGAGAGAGAGAGAGAGAGAGAGAGAGAGAGAGAGAGAAACAGAGACAAAGACAGACAGACAGACAGGACAGACAGACAGACAGACAGACAGACAGATCGACAGAAAGTCGGGCAGGCAGACACACACACACACACACACACACGCGCGCGCGCGCGCGCGCGCGCGCGACAGAATGAAAGAGAGAGAGAGACAGAGAGAGAGAGAGAGACAGATAGACAGACAGACAGAAAGATAGACAAATAGGGGGGTGGAGAGAGAGTGAGAGAGAGAGAGAAGAGAGAGAGAGACAGAGAGAGAGAGACAGACAGGCAAAGAGAGAGAGAGGCAAAAGACCGAGACAGAGAGAGAGAGCCAGAGAGACAAACAGACAGACGGACAGACATAATTCATAATATTCACAATGTAAGAAGCAAATGGAAGGGAAGGAAGGTGGTGGTGGTGGTGGTGGTGGTGAACAGAAAACTCACTCAGTCACGCTTTACCTCTGTCACACAACCAGCTAGGATAATCGGTCACGTGTCCAACAGTGACACCTCAAACCAAGGGAAGGGGGTGGGTGGGTGGGGGGGGGGGGGGGGGGATATAAGCGTCATTCACCTCCTGTTCTTTCTGCCGTTCACATTCCCCACAGCAATGTCTTTTCCGTTTGAAATCTGGCCTTCAGATCTTCCTTCGCAGTTGCCGTATATCTCTTTGACGGAAAGGAAGCTAGACGAACGGAGTGGAGCGGGGATAGGGAGGACATGAGGGTGGGAGGCAAGGGGGGGGGGGGGGGGGGAGAAGGGTAAGTGGGCCAAAATCTCGACACATCACGTGCACGTGTGCATATAGGCACACACACAGACACACACACAGACACACACACACAACACACACACACACACACACACACACACACACACACACACACATACACACACACATGCGCTTACACACATACATGCGCTTACACACACACGCGCGCGCGCGCGCGCACACACACACACACACAGAGAGAGAGAGAGAGAGAGGAGAGAGAGAGAGAGAGAGAGAGAGGAGAGAGAGAGAGAGAGAGTATTCCAGAGAATTCGAACCTCAAATCCGGTGAAATATTCTGAAAGATGATAAACACAATCATTTCGAAAGATGAATTTCAGAATGTTTCCTATTTCATGAGTAGTGTTTGCACTCACAGAGCATGAGATATCACTCAGTCCTATGTACCATATAAACTTCTACTTCCTTCTCTCTCTCTCTCTCTCTCTCTCTCTCTCTCTCTCTCTCTCTGTGTGTGTGTGTGTGTGTGTGTGTGTGTGTGTGTGTGTGTGTGTGTGTGTACGTGCGTGCGTGCGTGCACACGCGCGCGTATGTGTTTATAAAGTGTTCTCTTTCCATCCCTTTACTTCTACTATGTATTTGATTTGTTATCAAGACGAATCCCTTTTTGATTTTTTCTATCACTTTATTTCGAAATTCTTTGATTGTTTACATTTACTGAGCTATTCAGTTTGCCTATTTCATTCCAGACTTTTTCTTCTCTTTCCTGGCGCTGCAAATATGATCTTGTTCCCCTTTGACACAAAAGACTGTATAGGTCAATGGCAATAAAAATATGTCTGAAGCGTCTGAAGCATCTCTCTCTCTCTCTCTCTCTCTCTCTCTCTCTCAGTTGTCATAAGCCATTGATTAAAATTACCTCCCCTGTCACTCCATGCGCATGAATAATTAAATGTTGAGGAGGACGCCAGCAATGTCCATGCAGAAAGTAAGACCTCATTCATAATTCGTCTGTTCTTTTTTTTTTCCCCCACGGCCCAGTTAAGTTCATAAGTTGGTTTTGAAAAGGGCTGACCGAAGGAGTTTTGATCGCTAAGGCTCAGGACCATTTCGCTGTCGGTGATTTTTGGTGGGGAGGGGAAGAAATTTGCAATGGAGAGAGAGAGAGAGAGAGAGAGAGAGAGAGAGAGAGAGAGAGAGAGAGAGAGAGAGAGAGTTAGTTGAGGGGCACCAGTTCACCAAACCACACAACACCGACCTTCCCACACTTGTCCACACTGAACTTTGCTATTACCCAACACCGTGCAAACCATATCCCCCACCCCCCCCCCCTTTTCCCCTCCCACCCCTTCTCTCTCTCTCTCTCTCCCCTCTCCTCTCTCTCTCTCTCTCTCTCCCTCTCGTCGCTCTTCCTTTCTCCCGGGTGTCCTGAATGATTGATCAGCATAACCTCCCCTGCATTCTCTAGGAATGAATCATTTGGTGATGGGCTGGTGTCGCGCCACCTGTGGGAAGCAAGGCCTCATTTCTATTTCATTTATCCTTTCTTTCGGTAAATCTCCTCCAGCTGCTTTCAAAAAGAGTTGCCCGAATAGGCTTTGATTGCCAAAGGCCAGGACCACACTGCTTTTGGCAACTTTCATCTTTTTAATGCATGTGTACAAACAAAGGAGAAAGGTCACAGTGAGAGGTGGGGTCTGGGGGAAAAAGAAAAAAAAAATGGGGGGTGGGGGAGGTGGGGGGTGGGGGAGGAGATCATTCAGAGGGTATCTGTGTGAGAGAGTGGATAGTGTTTGCATCATGCGTGTTGGTACTCTAAAGTGTATACTCCTTTTGTCATCGGGTGTAACATCAGCAACAAACGTCAAGATCGTTATCACAACTATTGCTGCCGTAAGATTGGGACTACAAGCCGTTGTTTCTCTGATGAACGCAGGGTGCTGACTAACTCGTGTGTTCTGAGTTCATCCTGTTACCCACCCTGCTTACAGCCCTGTTACGCTGTTGTCTACTTTCTGGATGAGGATGAAGAAGGAAAATGAAAGAGAAATGAGTATAACCCGCGCATATGGACAAATATGACCACTCTCATTCCAGCAACACACACACACACACACACACACACACACACACACACACACACACACACACACAGAGAGAGAGAGAGAGAGAGAGAGAGAGAGAGAGAGAGAGAGAGAGAGAGAGAGAGAGAGAGAGAGAAATGCCCCACGTAAAGCATAAACCCGAATAAATATGGCACTGACGGAACGGATCCACAAACAGAGAGGGACACGCACACACTGGGGACAACAGAGAGCAAACAGGCCGTGTTCCCTTCTGAAGCACAATTCCCCTTGAACATGCAAAGGCCTTTTGACACATTGCCGATGTTTCAGTCCCCTTCATTTCTTGGGGCCAAGAAAAAAAAATTAAATGATTGGAATGGAGATGAGATGGGGTCTGCGGTGTGTGTTTGTGGGGGGGGGGGGGGGGGGAGTGATGAAACGCCAGTCACCCCGAATGAACCCAACTCTTATCGCACCCATCGCAAACGTACCCCCATCCTCCCTCCTTTCCCCCTCCCAGCCCTTGCACTAGCCTACCTGTCGTCCTGAATCATGGACCAGCATTACCTCCCCTGTGTCTCCCTAGCACTGAAAGATGTAGTGCGCAGCTTGGCTCGCCTGTACTGCTGGAAAAGTTTCCATGTATATTTCATTCCTTCTTTTTCAATACAGTTTCGTGAGCCAGGTTGATCGAGTCGCCTGGGGTTGTTTTGATGCCGTAAGCTATAGAATGTAACGTTCTTTGTCGATTTATTTCAAAAGAGGAAATGGAAGGGGCGGGGAGGGCGTTGAGTATGTGAATGAGAGAGTCACGGATGTGTATACGTGTATTGGGATGAACGGGAAGGGAGAGGGCGTACGTGAGGATGGGGCAGGGGAGGGGGGAGGGCTTGTAACTTAAGTGTTGATTATGCATATCTCTTTGTTTTGTTTTTGTTTGTGTTTGTTTGTTTGTTTGTTCACCTGTTTAGTATATTTACCATAAAGAAAAGCAAAAGAAGACTACTGCCACCGCCATCATTATGATTATCACCATCGCAACTTTATTATCACCATCATCATTATAATCGCCATCCTGATCATTATCATCTCCATCATTATCGCTAGCATCTTCACCATTATTATAATCATTGTAAGTCCTCACACTTCTACGTAAGAAACCATTTATCGTTAGTTCACAAAATTATGTGCTTATGTTAAGTTTCAGTGTTCCTCCTGATCAGTCCTTTATTCCTTTCTCCACCCCTCCCGCCCCCCCCCCCCCTTCCAGTCCAAGACGTCGCAGTAGCCAAGACAAGACAACCCCTAAAACAATTTTTATTTCATTGTTGTAGAAGCGTACTTCTGAACACTGCTGGACCATTTCTTTGTTTTTTTGTCTTCCACTCTTGTTTGTCTTGCTTGTAGAAGTTCCCAGGGTCGAAATGCGTTGCTTCTGTATTGTTTTAGCGCTCCTTTCATTCACTTGCAGGTTTGATTTATCAACGTTTTTTTTCATTTCTTTGTTGTTTTTACACACCTGTTTCAACTTCTAACTGCGGTGATTTCACTTTCCATCTTCACTGTCGACCTCTTCCAGTTAATTACGCTGCACCTTACTGGCCAACAGAAAGCTAAAAAGAACGGGAAAAGGCTACAAACGGATATCCCTTTCTGGACACAGGCAAATGCATAATCAGAGAGAGAGAGAGAGACAGACAGACAGACAGACAGTCAGAGAAAAACAGAGACAGAGAGGGACATAGACAGGCAGACAGAGACGGAGAGAGACAGAGACAGAAAAAGAGATATGAAAGAGAGAACGATATAGAGGTAGGCACGGTGATGGACAAAGAGAGCGATGGTGAGGGTGTGGAGAAAGAGAAAGACAGAGAGAGAGACAGTGATATATATATATATATATATATATATATATATATGTAAAAATAGGATGGTAAAAGGAAGTTTTTATCCTATTTTTAACATATGTTGCTCCCCAAGGGGTTGAGCACTTTAAGAATTTATTAGGCATTTTAGTGTGTATTCTATACATACATATATATATATATATATATATATATATATATATGTATATATATATATATATATATATATATATATATATATATTACTTAAACGCCTGATAGTGTTTTTAAAAGAGCTCAACCCCCTGGGGAGCAACATCTATTAAAACCAGGTGATTAAACGAGGTTCTAAAAAATCTCTACAAATTTGTTTCGAGCTTGTCTACTCTCATCATAAGGATAAGATATATATATATATATATATATATAGAGAGAGAGAGAGAGAGAGAGAGAGAGAGAGAGAGAGAGAGAGAGAGAGAGAGAGAGAGAGGAGAAGAGAGACAGAGAGAGACAGACAGACAGACAGACAGACAGCAGGACAGACAAGAGACAGGAAGGCAGATAGACAGACAGACAGATAGGTACAGAATCTGAGAGAGAGAGAGAGAGAGAGAGAGAGAGAGAGAGAGAGAGACAGAGACAGAGAGAGAGAGAGAGAAGCGGAAGTTTATCCAGTATAGGCCATAGCCCCTTCTGAAGGTGGTACAATACAATGACAATACATTTTTGAATAAACAATATACAGACTATTTCATAACACGACACAACGGTTGAGCATTGATTTATCCCGACTTTTCACTAAACAACAAACAGACAATTTCATAACATGACCTGACGGTTGAGCATTAATCTATCCCGACTGTATAATCCAGCACCATTTTAACTGAGTAATACAGTACGTCTCTTAAATGCTTTATACAAATATAAGCAAATATTCTTCAATAATATTTCATTTCGATTTGCAATGAGCAGTACAACATTAAACAGACATTTTTAAACAGATTTGGGGAGGGATAAAATCATTTCGCAAATCTTGGAAGGTAGGATAGCACGGCAAAAAAACTGTTGTTTACGTTTATCCTATTTGGCATTCTTACGCAATGGGCACATTATTGCATCTTCATCACCATTAGTGTAATGATACTTCTGTGCGAACATATCTGCTATTCCATTTCTAAATCATGTAGGTCTTTAAATGTCTGTCGATGTCAAGCAAAAGATATGACACAATTTCTAGGCGATTTCAATATTCTATTAAAAGCGTACCTTTCACCGTTTCAAACGTGTTTCTCCCATTTTTGCCAACTGTTATCAATCAACATGGGACGAAGTTCTTTTTAAAAGATTTTGATATTTTTGACACCTTGACTGATCCAAAAAAAACCCTGGCCCATTTTCAAACAAAAATCTCGAGTGTCAGATGCCCAACATTGTTTACCTCGTAATTCTAAACTAAGCAACATTTTATGCGCCTTACGTAGT
>JADBJO010002449.1:277500-282500 GCA_016801955.1 Conus betulinus
AGGCAGAGAGTGAGAGAGAGAGAGAGAGAGAGAGAGAGAGAGAGAGAGACAGAGACAGAGAGAGAGACAGAGAGACAGAGAGACAGAGAGAGAGAGAGAGAGAGAGAGAGAGAGAGAGAACGACCGAACAGACAAACAGAGACTGAGACAGACAGACAGACAGACAGACAGAGACGGAGAGGCGAACAGACAGACATACAACACATGGAGAGTGAGAAGGGCAGAGAGAGAGAGAGAGAGAGAGAGAGAGGGAGGGAGGAGAGGAGAGAGAGAGAGAGAGAGAGAGAGAGAGAGAGAGAGAGAGAGAGAGAGAGAGATAGATATCGAGGAAAGAGAAAAATGGACAGGGAAAAGAGTGAGGGAGAAAGAATAGAAGAAAGCTGAGGAAGAGATGAACAAGGCGCGCCTGTGCACAACATGACACACAGCTCCAACCCCCCCACACAAAACGGAGCTATTACTCTCAATCCCCTGCAATCATATCACCTCTACACCCTGTCGCTCTTGCCCCTCTTTTTTCTCCCTCCCTCGCTTTTCCTTTTTCTTTTTTTTTCCCCCCCTCTCTTCTCCCAGTTGTCCTGAACTATTAATTAGCATTACCTCCCCTGTCACTCTCTAGGAATGAATAATTCAGCGACGAGGCCGGACTAGCCTGCTCTGCGGACAGTTAAACCTCATTTATGTTTCATTTCTTTCCCTTCTTTGCAATAAAAGTTTCCAAAGCTGGTTCTCAACGGTCGCACAAAATAAGTTTTGATCGCTCAAACTGAACATCACATTGCTATCGGCAACTTTTTTGGTGATGAGAGGGGTGAGATTGCAACTGGAAGAATGAAAGAGAGAGAGAGAGAGAGAGAGAGAGAGAGAGAGAGAGAGAGAGAGAGAGAGAGAGAGAGACGGAGAGGGAGAGAGAGAGGAGAGACGGACACAGGGAGAGAGAGAGAGACAGAGGAGAGAGAGAGAGAGAGAGAGACAGGGAGGCAGAGAGAGAGACAGAGACAGAGACATGGATGAGACTGTCAGACAGAGAGAGAGAGAGAGACAGAGAGAGAGAGACAGAGACAGGATGAGGCTGACGAGAGAGAGAGAGAGAGAGAGAGAGAGAGAGAGAGAGAGAGAGAGAGAGAGAGATGGATGGATGAAAAGACCTGAATGTGGGCATGCCCTCATAAGACATAAACTGTTCATACATATGGCGTTGAGCACAAGCGTCCAGAAGTAAGGTTAGACAGAGGCAGACAGACAGTGGACACACTGGACAGAAACCAGGCCACGCTGTCTTTCACAACTAACGGGCTTCGGAAAGTAGCCAGTGTCTTAATCCACTGATTTTTTTTTTCTTAAACCAGAAAAATAAAAAGGTAGCGAAAGGGAAGGGGAAGACGGGGGAACTGAGAAAGCACCAACACAACCAAACCCACTATACCCCCTTCCTCCGTCTCTTTCCTCACCTCTCACATTATCCTTCCTTCAGAGGTCCTGAATCATGGATCAGCATTACCTCCCCTGGGTCTGTGTAGCCATGAACACGAACCGACAATTTTTTTTCTAAAGTTCGTGAGCCATGAATAACATAGGAAGCAGCTCAGTTCATCTGTACTGCAGGACGTAAAAACTCATCTACGTTTCACCACTTCTGTTCTTCCTGTGAAGTTGCAAGAGCCAGTTTTGAACGATGTGCTTCAGTTTGTTTTGATTGTGCACACTATCGGCCGTATGGTTCTTCGTCAAATCTTTCTCAGGGATAAAGCAGGGGGGTGGGGATGTGGGTAGGGGCAGATATGGGCAAGCACCTGGTGAATGCATGTGTGTGTTTGAAAACATCATCACTTTAAATCTTGACGCTGAGAACGAGATAGAGAGAAAGAGAGGGAAGGAGACTGAGAAAGAAAGATTGGGAAAGAGAAAGAGAGACAGACAGATAGAGAGAGACGAAGAGAGAGGAAGAGATAAAGAAAGAACGAAGAGAGAGAGAGAGAGAGAGAGAGAGAGAGAGAGAGAGAGAGAGAGAGAGAGAACGAGAACGAAGAGAGAGAGAGAGAGAGAGAGAGAGAGAACGAGAGAGAGAGAACGAGAGAGAGAGAGAGAGAGAGAGAGAGAGAGAGAGAGAAGAGAGAGAGAGAGAGAGAGAGAGAGAGAGAGAGAGAGAGAGAGAGAGAGACAGAGAGAGAGAGAGAGAGAGATGGGAAGGAGGAGGAGTACCTGTTGACCAATCCACACTGAATTACTACTACTTAATCCCGTGCAACCCCCCCCCCCCCCTCTCTCTCTCTCTCTCTCTCTCTCAAATCTGCAGATGGAAAAAGTACATACTTTTGCGATTAAACGGTTTCTAAATATTCCATTGCATTCATCAAATAGAATGGCATATGGTGATTCTGGAAGATATCCTCTTTACATTCGATCTTCCGGGAAATGCGTTAAATATTGGTTAAAACTTACCCAACTACCTACAAGCAGATTATGTAGACAAGCATACGATATATTACCACGGCAGATTGAGTTAGGAAAGCAGAACTGGGTTGCTACTATAAAGCAGGTTTTGACAGTAAACGGATTTGGTGTAGTATGGCTCAGCCAGAGGGTTGGCGATGAAAAAGCATTTATGTTGGAATTTAAAGACCGTCTCATCTCATGTTATAAACAAAACTGGCATTCCAAGAGGGAAGATGATATGAAGTTTCCTGGTTCCACTCGTTTAAAGTATCTTACAACCTGAAAAATTTTCTGACTGTAGTTACCAATAAATGGCACAGGGATATTTTGCTAGATTTAGAAGTAGGGCACTTGGACTAAATGCAAATAAAAGATGGTTTAATCCCGAAGGCATTGTAAACGATTTGTGTGTAATGTGTACAGATGGTATGAGCGAAAATGAAGATCACTATATATTCTATTGTGCAGATTATAACGATATCAGATAAAAGTCTCAACTTTTCATATATTACTGCGACAGAAAATCATAACCTATATAGTTTGTTGTCCTCTGACAATAATAGGATAATAACCCTACTGGGTAATTATGTTGAAGCGGCATCTTATGTTAGGAAAAGGAAATGCTCGGTAAGAACTTCTAATGTTTGAGTTGTTTGTTTTTATGTATTCCGCAAGCTTGATGCCTGATTAAGAAAAGATTTTGTTTTCTGTACTAGTATATCTAATGATGAAGTGGACGGTGATGATAAATGTGACAGTGCAGGAAAGATTTATAACAGTGAATATATGTGCCTGGGTGAGGCACTTGTGTTCATGATCATGTTGTGACTTTAAAAAAATACATATTCATTTTGAGTGACGAAAAAGTATGACATTATTTTCTTTTTCTTGTACATGGCTTCGAGTCTCATCATTAACATTTACGTAATCCGTTGCAATTTTATGCTTCTTTGCATCACAGACTTTTCTTTTTTCGGCGCTGCAAATATTCATGTATACCCCCTGGACATAAAGGCTATGTAGGTCACTGTCAACAAAAAACGTATCTGAATCATCTGAAGCGTCTCTCTCTCTCTCTCTCTCTCTCTCTCTCTCTCTCTCTCTCTCTCTCTCTCTCTCTCTCTCTCTGCCAGTTGTCCTTAATCATTGATGAGCATTACCTCCCTGTCACTCTCTAGGAGTGAATAATGCAGTGATGGGCTGGACTTGACTACTCCAAGGGAAGCAAAGACCTCATTCATATTTCATTTCGTCTCCCTTATCCAAAAAAAAAAATTGAAAAGCTGGATTTCTGAAGAGTTGCCCGAATATGTTTTGATTGCTAAAACCGAGGACCATATTGCTGCTCTAGGTGAATTTTTGGTGTGGATGGGGGGGGTGGGGGGTGGGGGTGGGGGTTGGGGGAAGGAAAATTTGCAACGGAATGGACAGGAGAGAGAGAAGGGTAGTGAGATACAGAGAGAGAGAGAGAGAGAGAGAGAGAGAGAGAGAGAGAGAGAGACAGACAGACAGACAGACAGACAGACAGACAGACAGACAGACAGACAGACAGACACTCAAAACAAGAGAGGGAATACCAGGTCACTCTCTCTTTCCAAGACACACACCTCCCCTTTACGTATAGGGGCTTTTTGAGAAACAGTCAGTATTTCTAATCCACTACATTTCTTGGAGCAAGACAAATGAAAGAATTGGAAAGAAAGTGAGTGGGGGAGAGGGAAGGGGAATGAGACATTACCAATCATCCACATGAACTAAACTATCAATCAACCCAAGGGAACTATACTTCCCTTCCTCCCTACCTCCCCTCTCCTTATCGTTCTCCCAGCTGTCCTGAATTCTGGGTCAGCGTTACCTCCCTCTGTGGTCATGAATAATGTAGGCAGCGCTCTGTTGGCCTGTAATGCGAAAATATTGTATTCCTATGTCTTACGGTTTTTTTTTACAGTAACATTTTTGGAGCCTGAATGAGCTATGGAACTTTTTTTTCCCGAATCTTGTCTGTTTCTTTAAGACAAAAAGGAAATGATGGGGGGTCGGTGGGGGAACGGAGGTAGGGGTGAGAACAAATCGGAGAGAACCTGATATTTGATTAATGCATGTATGTATGAGAGACAGGGATGTGTGTGTGTGTGTGTGTGTGTGTGTGTGTGTGTGTGTGTGTGTGTGTGTGTGTGTGTGTGTGTGTGTGTGTGAGTTCGGTGGATGGGTGAGTGGAGCGAAAAAGCGGATTGGAATTTATATGCTGGCAATGCACATCCCTTTATTTTTCTCATATCATGTTTGACATATACTGCAAAAGAAAAGAAACGATCACCACCACAATCACCACCACCATCGTCATGATCATTAACATCATAATCATCATCATGATCACGACCATCATCATCATCTCCATTATTATAGTTATCTTCCTCACTGTTACTCCTCAAGCTGACATGTCTGAAACGCTTTTTTTTTCGTCAAAATGGTGCGAACCTATACAGATTACAGTGTCCCAGTTTTTCAATTCAGTACTCCTTTCTTTCTTCTCCACCCACTCCATCCACTCCTCCAATCCAAAA
>JADBJO010002449.1:285000-295000 GCA_016801955.1 Conus betulinus
CAGACATCAACAAAACACTGGCCACAAAGCCATTCAATTCCTACACACCTTAGTTTAACCCCACATCATCTAAACCATTGCAATGTAAACAATGTTGTTGCTGACACTTAGTCTTCCTTCCCTCTAACTTTTAAATCATGCAACATTTGATACACTATGTAAAGTAACTTAATGTTCGTGCATCTTTAATAGCGTAAACCAACTAACAACGAATGCAGATACCCGCAGAATTCTTTATACGCGGGAAATCCGTTTATTTCACAATAAACTAAATCCTTGGCAGCTTCCATATCTACTAAGTGCAGTTTAAGCGCAGAGTAAACTGACTCATAAAGAACAACTGCTTGGTCTGTCCCTCGTCTGACCCTCAGAAGTCCTCTCCCCCTTCCATATTTCTGTGTTGTGAAACTAGCTGAACAAGTGTATCCAAAAGTTGATAAAAGGTTCAGGGGGAGTTAGTATAAAGAGCATGTAGCTTCTGTGCTGTACGTAACAATGTGCTGATGGCTCGACTGGCAACACCTCAGTCTGCAGTAGTAAAACTCGGACACATGGAGAGAAATTTAATGAGAGGGAGGGAAGGAGGAGGGAGACAGAAAGAGAGAGAGAGAGAGAGAGAGAGAGAGAGAGAGAGACAGACAGACAGACAGACAGACAGACACAGACAGGGAAAAACAAAGACAGAGACAGACGGGGAAAAAACAAAGAGAGAGAGGAAGAGGGAGAGACAGAGAGAGACACAGAGACAGAGACAGAGAGAGACAGAAAGAGATTGAGAGACAGCAAGACTGACAGAGAGAGACAGAGACAGCGAAACAGAGAGAGGGGGGGAGAGAGAGAGAGAGGGGGGGGGGGATGGAAACACATAGACACCAAGACGAACAAGACAAGAGACAGGGGCTAAAGCCCCGAGAGAGACCAGCACAGCCACGTTCTGAACCAGAAAAAGCACACCCCAGAGAGGGCCGCCGCCTGTCGCCAAGGTGGATTGGAATGGTGCCTCCTCTGTCTGCAACACAAACAACATCTGTGTTGCAACACAAAGCGGGGTTCAGACGGAAAGAAGCTGACTGTGAAAACTAGGCTGTTTCAAGTTTGGTTTCAGTCAGGTTCATCCATCACTCAGGGTTCTCTTTGTGCGCAGTAGGTTGAGCAGAGCAGGAGCGTGGATTACCCGCAACACGCTCCTGACTTTTTCGGCTTCGTCCTTGGCCATACTGCGTCTTTCCACCGAGGTTGCTTCAAATCGGCGAGGCGGGTTTTGCGTCATCTTGCTGACAGACGAACGAACAAAGTCACAAGCAGACGCGGGTGAAAAGCTCACCTCCTTGGCGGAAAGTAATGAAAGGTCAGCATGCGTCCCCTGTGAACCATGACAGACCCCTGACCTGTGGCTACTGGTGTGTGAAACCATTCCAGTCCTGACATTGCAGGGAAGTAAACACCAGGGAGAAGCAGAAGAGGCGAAGAACGATTGAGGGAAATGGACAGAGAGAAGGTGGGGTGTGGATGGGGTGGGGGTGGGGGGCTATTTACCAAACCATTAGTTCTCACTTTTCCACACTGAACTTTGTTATTTCGCGACGCAGCGCAACCATTATCCGCCCCATCCCCCTTATCCCCATCCTCTTCTTCTTCTTCTTCTTCTTTTCGTTCTTGTTCTTGTTCTTCTTCCTCTTGTTCTTGTTCTTGTTCTTCTTCTCTTCGTCGTCGTCGTCGCCGTCGTCGTTGTCCTCCTCCTCCTCTTTTCTTCTTCTTCTTCCTCTTCCTCTCCTCCTCCTCCTTCTTCTTCTTCTAGGTATCCTGAATCATTGATTAGCATTACCTCCCTTGTGTCTCTCTAAGCATGAATAATTCAACCAGCAGGTCGATTCGCCAGTACTGAAGAAAGGACAAGGTTTTATTTATATTTCATTTCCTTCTCCCTTCTTTTCGACAAAGTTCTGTAAGCCTGTTTTAAAGAGTTGTCCGAGTTAGTTTTAAGAAGTATATCTCTGATCCACCGCAGCCTTTTCCTCTCTTTTTTGCCCTTAGTATCTTTATCGCTACAGAAACGTCTGAACGGATATGAATATAGCTTTTCAAATGGGAATGGAACTCGACTAAAAGTGTACAGTGCACAATGAAAAAAAAACCGATATAAATAAAACGAGAAAGCTATGTAAAGAGAAAGATGCAGTTCACTTTCAGAGTGGTGACATGACAAATGCGTGGAAAGAGCTAAAACTGCTTTCGGGACAGCATATAAACGTACACCTCTGTCCCAACAATGCCTTTCGATCAATACAAGGATTTTGTCTCCAGAGAAATATGAGTTGTTTTTTTTTGTCATCTCGAACGAGTTGATTTTGACGATGACTTAAGGGAAAATTACGACGCGTACTGATTTTGATAAAAGTGATTCCATTGCTGACCCTAGCACTGTTGAGACCAAATTCCCGAAACCCCCAAGTCAAAAAAAAAAAAAAAAAAAAAAAAAAGAAAAAAAAAAGGAAATCGGTGGATGCATCCTGAAGACCTATCTTTGTGGTGTATTCAGCAGTCTATCTACGAGGTCTCTGAAGGACTGGTGTGTTCCTTGTATGTGGAAACAGACACTCAGCGATCCACTTCCCCAAAATGAAAGTAGTATCTTTAAAAAAAAAAAAAAAAAAAAAAAAAAAAAAAAAACGATTACCCACCCTTACACCAACTGCGATGAAATTATTTTGAAAGTATACTCTTTAGACAATTGCTGTCATACCCCACACTCTAACACGATCAGCACACATAGGTGGCGCTGCACGAGTAGCGACGCTGTGGTCGATTGTCTGCGAATTTGTTATCTTTTAGGGCTGTTGTGCTTTGTGTTTGGATTTGGAACTGTGCACGATGATTTATAAAGTGTTCAAGATGAAAAGTGTAAACCCAGCAAGTTTGTGTGCTTTAATGACTGTGATATCTTTTCTGTTGAATTTGTGTGATGGTGCAGTTTCGCATTTCCAACATGGCGGACATGTAAACAATGCAGGTATGTTTTATACCCCGTGAAACACTTTTAAAATTCAGACACTTAGCAGACACCAGCGCTCACCCATTTCATTTATTTCCACCAGACATTTTATCAGCAAGTTTCAAGAAACAATCAAGTAAAGACAACCAGAAAGACAGCAAATCAAGCAAGCGGAAGAGAGGACAGAGAGGGGGGGGGGGGGGGTGAGAAACAGACTGAAGATAACGGTACTTACACCCCCCTCCCGTCAATCGTTTTAGCCAACGTCCGATCGATCAGACCAGTTTCACAGAACAATAATTTTGATGAACTGCAAGCAAGCGTACGTCATTTAAACGAATTTAGAAATGCGAATGTGCTGTGTTTTTCTGAAACCTGGCTGAGCGAAGAAATAACAGACGACATTTTAGCTTTGGACGGATTTGGTGTGCCACTGAGAATGGACAGAGACAAGCGCGTGACAGAGAAATCAAGGGGGGGGAGGGGTGTGTATGTACGTGAGCGAGAAGTGGTGTAACAGTGAGAACGTTAAAGTGCGTCGTCAAGTGTGTACGCGTGACGTGGAACTTTTAGCAGTGTCACTGCGACCGAAATACCTGCCACGTGAGTTCGGACAGCTCTTCATGACTGTTGTTTACGTGCCACCATCCGCAAACACTGTACGTGCAGCTGCAGAAATCACGGACTCTGTTCACGCTCTGCAGGCCATGTCACCCGACGCACCGTGCTTTATCCTCGGAGATTTTAATGACTGTGACCTCAATTCAAGCCTGCCTTCTTTTAAACAGTATGTGTCATGTTTTACAAGAAAGGATAAAATACTTGATTTATGCTACTGTAATATACCATCTGCATACAAGTGTGTTCAGCTCCCCCCTGTTGGTCAGTCTGATCACAATGCCATTCATCTCTTGCCAGCTTACAGACCAAAAGTGAAAACACAACCTATCACTAAAAAGCAAGTGCAGTGTTGGACACAAGAAAGTGTTGATGAATTACAGGCTTGTTTTGAATGTACAGATTGGAATTTGTTTTTGAATTCTAGTTTTGACATTAACGAAGCCACCGATGTTATTTCCAGCTACATTTCTTTCTGTGAACACATGATTGTACCTACTAAAACTATCAAAATATTTCCCAACACAACCTGGGGTTACAAATCTCTGAAAATAACTCTAAATGAGAAAAAAAGAGCTTTTCAATCAGACAATAAAAGCGATCGTAAGGTTGTACAAAAGAAACTGCAAACGGAGATTGAAGAATCAAAGAGAGCTCACAAGAGAAAAGTTGAAAACATGTCCAGAATGGAAATATGCGAGATGCATGGAAAGGAATAAAGGTTTTATCAGGTTCAGGAAAATGTTCAAACCAAAATATTAGTAACAAAAAAAAACAGCAAAAGAACAGAAGCAATTTGCAGAAAAGCTGAACGATTTTTACTGTAGATTTGATGATAAAGATTTTAGTAAAGAATTAAAGGAAGTGAAGGAAGAACTCCAAAGCAATGTTAAAAACGATGTTGATGGAAGTGATTCTGTTGTGATTGAGGAAAATGATGTTCAGTTGTTTTTCAAACGTTTAAATGTGAGAAAGGCAATGGGCCCTGATAATATCTGTGGAAAATTGTTGAAGGTGTGTGCTTCTCAGCTCTCCTATGTTTACAGTCGTTTGTTTACCTGGTCACTTAGAGAATGTATAATTCCTGTTTTATGGAAAAATGCCACTGTATGTCCTGTTCCAAAAAACGCAACCCAAGCTGTTTAAATGATTACCGACCAGTTGCCCTCACATCTGTTGCAATGAAATGTCTTGAAAGAATTGTCCTCGTTATGTTTTAAAAGATACTACACAGTACCAAGACCCGTTTCAGTTCGCATACCAACAGAACAGATCAACAGATGATGCCACACTCACACTTCTCCATCATGCTTTTTCACACCTCGAAAAACCTGCCTCCTTTGTACGCATTCTCTTTATTGATTTCTCATCAGCATTCAACACCATACAACCACATCTGATGGCAAAAAGAAACTCATTAACATAATGTGGGTAACAAGCTCATTCTTTGGATAATTGATTTTCTTACACAGAGGACACAGTCTGTTCGATATCAAAGTGTTGTTTCGTCTTCCAGAGTCATTTCAACTGGCGCACCCCAGGGTACTGTTTTATCACCAGTGCTTTTTACTCTGTACACAAATGATTGTTCAGGAAGTGATTCAAACTTGTACATTAAATATTCAGATGACTCAGCACTTGTGGATCTTTCCAACTCTGATTCTGTTTACTTCAAGGAGGTTCAAAGATTTGTTGACTGGTGCGATCATAACTATCTTGATCTGAATGTAACAAACGAAAGAAATGTTGATTGATTTTAGAAAGAATCCAAAAGCTGTACCACCACTTTTTATCAAAGGTGCTGAAGTAGAACGTGTTGAATCATACAAATATTTAGGAACTTTTATAGATAATAAGCTGAATTTTAAATCCCATGTTGAGTATGTCCACAAAAAATGTCAAACCAGATTATATTGTCTTCGCAAGCTGCGATCATTTCATGTGAATACTGACATTCTTCGGACATTTTATTCATGCTTCTTGGAATCTGTTCTAACTTTCTCATTTATGTGTTGGTATGGTGGGTTGACTGTGAAGAGCAGAAATGTGCTTGAGAAAGTGGTGAACGTGGGAGGAAAAATCGTTGTTGTGAGAGACAAAAAAGTCTGAGTGAGCTATACAGGTGCCGTGTTGTTTGTAAAGCGAAGAAGATTATGTGTGTGACCAGACCCACGTTCTTGCAAATCAGTATGACCTTCTTCAGTCAGGACGAAGATATCGATCGGTTAAATGCAGAAGTGTCAGATTTAAACAAAGTTTTATTCCCTGTCCATTGATTTCATGAACCGAGAAGATGTTTAATTGAAATCCAAATTCCTCTATATGAATGTATGTCGTATGTGAGAAAATGGGTAATGTGGCTAAATTATTGTTTATTTGCTGTGAATGTGTGTGACCACAAATTAATTTCTCAAATTGAGATAATAAAGTTTACTTGACTTGACTTGACTTGACTTGACTTGACTTGACTTGAGTTTACATACAGACAGACCCAACCGAAGCACTGTTGATGCGACACTTGCCTTCCCCCACCATCCTTACACCCACATCGAAACACATTCCTTGACTTGTATCCTACTTGTTGATTCTACGCCTGCTTTCAGCAGTATTAATCCCCATTTGATGGCATGTCATCATCTTTTTTTCTCAATGCAAACGACGACACCGACTCGGATATAACACATCTTGGTAAATACTAGGATGACTTAGCTCGTGAAGACAGTGAAAAGTGCGTCTTTTTTCTACTTAAGGGATGTAATCGTAGTAGTAATAGCAGTGGTAGAAATAATAGCAGCAGCACTAGTAACAGCATCAGCAGCAGCAGTAGTAGAAGTAGCAGTAGCAGCAGCAGCAGCAGCAGCAGTAGTAGAAGTAGCAGTAGCAGCAGTAAAAATACTAGTAGAAGTAGTAGTGATAGTGGTAGTAGTGGTAGTAGTGGTAGTAGTAGTGGTAGTGGTAGTAGTGGTAGTAGAAGTAGTAGCAGTAGCTCTCTTGTTGTTGTTGTTGTTGTTGTTGTCGTTGTAATATTCATCATAATGATTTAGAAATAGTAATGCTGATAATGAAACGAGTACTCGCGTAATGCAGTTCCTAAAACAGGGCAACGCGCTTCAGTATATGACTCTCCCTTCCATTCTCTCCGTAACGCTCCTCCGCCCCCATCCAACCCACAACTCAAACATACACGCGCGCGCACGCGCGCAATCACGCACGCACACACACACACACACACACACACACACACACACACACACACACACACACACACACACACGGAGAGAAAACTCTCACACACGTCGTATGCACACACACACACGAGCGCGCACATTTTACGTTTGTATACAACCCGGAGCTTGAAATATCAATCAAAATCGCGATTAAAATCTTTTCAATTTTAACAAAAATCTTTAAGTATGTTATCATAACTAACAATAATAAATCACTGTGTCATACTTCCTCACTTTTTTAATCAACGGTGCAGAGAGTGAGTGTGTACAAGTATGACAATGTGTTGAATCTACATCCACAAAAAAAATCCAAACTTCGTCTTTGTCTGCAGAAAACACGGAAAGATTTGCGTCAGTTCCAGACCATTGAGAGTTTCGGTGACGTTTCATTCGGTGTGCCTCACCTTTCTCGTTCACTTGTTGGTCTGGAAGCTTAAATGTGAAAACTAAATAACACTACACTGAACAGGATAGCAAACGTGTGCAGCGGGTTGTGTGTGTGTGTGAGGCAGCAGGAGCTGGATGAATTACAGGAACTGAGAATACTGCAGACAGCTATGAGTCTTTTAATTTGATAACGGCCATCCTTCTAGTAAGCACTGTAATCCTCTAGCAGATGTTCCGCTCTCTGAAGCTCTAACCACCCCGAACCAAACGCACTTTTATTCCAAATCGATCCTGGCCAACTTCTGCACAACGGTACGTGACATTGCTGTACACGTGTGGCCTTCATGTCACCAGAGTCCCCTTTCCTGACTCCAGCTATTTCTAACGTATGGGAAACCTGCGTGTCTATGAACCTGAGTGTACGTGACGTCCCACAGGTGTGTTTAAGTAAATATCTATACGAATGTATCTTTTCTTACGCAAAAAAGCATGAGAGAGAGAAGGAAATACAGACCGACGGACACAGAAAGAGACAAAGACAGACAAAAACAGAGAGAGAGACAGTTACAGCAAAACAGACAGACTGAGAGAGAGAGAGAGAGAGAGAGAGAGAGAGAGAGAGAGGGAGAGAGACAGACAGAGACAGAGACAGACAGAGACAGACAGACACAATCAGACAGACAGACAGACAATCAGACAGACAGAGAACGCAACTCAACTCAGTATGTATCAGAGAGAGAGAGAGGGAGAGGAAGGAAGGAGGGGAGGAGAGAGAGAGAGAGAGAGAGAGAGAGAGAGAGAGAGAGAGAGAGAGAGAGAGAGAGAAGAGACAGATTCACACACAGAACACACACACACACACACACACACACACACACACACACACACACACACACGCACGCACGCACGCACGCACGCAGGCACGCGCGCGCGCGCGCGCGCGCGCACACACACACACACACGCGCGCGCGCGTACACACACACACACACACACACACACACACATATATATATATATATATATATATATATATATATATAAAGACAGACAGACGGACAGACAGACAGACAGACAGACAGACAGACAGACAGACAGACAGACAGAGAGGAGGAGAAAGAGAGACAGGCAGACAGACGGGTAGACACAGAATACGAATTGAATGTTTTATTTAGGGTAAAATGGAGACCCACTGTCAGAAAAAAACTCTACAGCGCACTAGACATGGCAAAGAAAAAACAAATGAACAAACAAAAGTCATCAAGAGAGAAGTTTGCATAAACATTCGCACATGAAACTAAACATGCTGCTCATAAAGAAAATTTTGTGATGATTAACAACAGAGCAACAATCATAATAGTAATTAATAATTATGGTATTTATAATGCGCAAAATCTTGATAAAATCAACTCTAAGCGCACTCTTAACACAATGTTGTGGCCCAAACTCCAGTTTACATGAAACAAAGTACAGATACAGCTTTTTCCAATCAAATGTTTGTGATGTAATGGCTTAAGAGAAGTGAAGCTATTTACATTTTTTTCAAGTGATTAGGGATCTCATTCCAGAGCTTAGCACCCAATTGGTAAGAGAAGACAGAAAACGATCAGTTCTGGATTGAGCACTTTATTTGTTACAAATGGTATTGGCTGAAACTTGGCACAGATAAGCAGATGCAAGATTCTTCATGATTTGGTAAATAAAGACAGCTTTGTTGAGACAACATTTCACTTTGAATGGGGGTGTATCTAGTTCTTTGTAGTCTGCAACGTGAACAGAAGATCTGAGAAGGAGAAGTTTGAGAATTTTTGTACAAACGTTCCAGTGGTTTTTAAGCAGCTTTGGCTGGCCGAGCTCCAGCAAGCGGAGGCATAATCAATATCAAATTGTATAAATGCATAGCGAAATAATTTCTGAGTATGTTGATCAAGTAAATGTTTAATTCTGTTCAGATTAATTTTTCAAATCCTCCAGGACTAAGCAGAAACACATGATTAAATCAAGAAAAATGATTATCAATGGTCAGGCCAAGGTGTTTGTGGGAATCACTTTCATTTAATGATTGGTGGTGTATTTTCAATGCTGGTTATTCATATTTAATGTTTTGTTATTTTCGTCGCGTTGATACTAACATAAATTTGGATTTTAGGGGATGAAGGGCCATACATATCGAGTTCCGACCATTTTACAAGTTTTCAATAAACTTTTTCGCAAATTACTACACACTGCACTTGCATTTTTTTTACCTTTGTTGTGAAGAGTAGTATCATCGGCAAAAAGTTCCCATGAGGAAGAAAATATCAAAGGGAGATTGATAATATAAACTGAAAACAGAATTGGACCTTGGACTGCTCCTTGAGAAACTCCGCACTTCACTGGTCATAAATAGGATATGTCAGAACGTTTTAAAACTACCGTGTGTTATTCAAGACAATACACATTTTAAATCTTCACTGGATAGACCATTACAGTGAAAGTCTCAGACCGGAATGGAAATTCGCAGCATCATCTTCTTCATCATCTTCATTCTCATCTATCAACATAAAAAAGTATCAAATTCTGTGGCCCTTCATGCCCTGCTCTCATGGTGACCTCAATTTCGATGTCAACTTCACGTCTGTGGCCTTGGTTTGGTTCCCTCGGGGTCACCGGTATCGGCGACTCCATGGCTGCTGTGGTTGGACGGACGTGGTGGCGCCCTCTGGAGGGGAGAGCTCACTCACGCCGGCTCCACGACTAAGCGATCATTGTCGTCAGTAGGGGGCTTAGTAGGTGGTG
>JADBJO010002449.1:302500-305000 GCA_016801955.1 Conus betulinus
AGAGAGACAAAGACAGACAGGGAGCGGGCAGCTAGGCACAAGCAGGCAGGTAGGAAGGCAGAGACAGGGAGGACAGAGCGTAGAAAGAGAGAGAAAAGTCAGAGCGACAAAGAGAGAGACAGACAGAAAGAAAGACAGAGAGAGAGAGAGAGAGAGAGAGAGACAGAGACAGAGACAGGGATAGACAGACAGACAGACAGGACAGAGAGAGACAGAGAGAGGAGAGGCGGGGAAGGAGGGAAGCAAGGGGGTTAAGGAGGGGGGTAGGGGCGGGGGGCAGAGAGGCGATGAATAATGAAAGAAGCCCCATCGACCTTTTCTATAGCATCATTTCAGCTTACTCCGCGGCTATCAAATATGCATGCTGCCAACACCACCGTCCCCACCACCCCACCACCACCACCACCACACCCCTCCGCCCACACACCCACCATCACCACTACCCCTACCGCTGTACTGGCTATCTTTCTGTGGTTCTGTACTGTGTTGTATTTCACTGCACTGAACTGCATGCATGAATCAATTCTATTTTACACAAAAAAATGTAATTAAATGTGACATAGGTGCCGCAGTGGATTGTCTGTTCATGTGTGTTAAAATATACTGTGTTTTGGCAGCACTTTGGCATCGTGGTACACTGTGTTCGGCTTGCTTCTGGTTTTGTTTTAAATCATATGTTGCAGTGTATTGTGTTGTGCAGCAATGG
The DNA here is from genome assembly GCA_016801955.1 of Conus betulinus. Taxonomy (NCBI): domain Eukaryota; kingdom Metazoa; phylum Mollusca; class Gastropoda; order Neogastropoda; family Conidae; genus Conus; species Conus betulinus. The sequence goes on from JADBJO010002449.1 coordinate 303,207, forward strand.
TCAAGTTTCAGTTTCCGTTAAAGGAAGCTGATCCACACAAGGACCCTCCACGCTTAGATTTGTGACGGTAATGAGTATTATTGCAATACAGCATGCTGCACTGTTCGCCTGTGTTATTGTATTACAGCTTTTTTTTTTGCACAGTGTTATTGTATTACCGTTTACTGCACTGTCCCACTGTGTTATTGTATTGCAGCTTATTGTACTGTGTTATTGTATTACAGTTTATTGCACTGTTCCACTGTGTTATTGTATTACAGTTTATTGCACTGTTCCACTGTGTTCTTGTGTTACAGTTTCTTGCACTGTTCCACTGTGTTATTATATTACAGTTTATTGCACTGTTCCAGTGTGTTATTGTATTAGTTTACTGCACTGTTCCAGTGTGTTATTGAATTACAGTTTATTGCACTGTTCCACTGTATCATTTTGTCAGTATCTGCATCCTGGTTGCATCGCTGTCTGCATTCTGATTACTTTCCTTTCCATATTCGGATTATGTCCTATTTTGTATTCTGATTGTGTACCTTCCTGTATTCTGATTATGTCTCTCTGTAATTTGATTATGCCGGTTTCTTTATTCTCATTATGTTCCTTTCTATATTCCAATTATATCCTTTTCTGTAAATTGACAATGTCTTTTCTGTGTTTTGATTATGTCGCGCTTTCTGTATTCTGAATATGAGTTTTTCTGAATTATGATTATGTCGCTTTCTTTATTCTGATTATACATTTTTCTGTGTTATGATTATCTTGCTTTCTGCATTCTAGTTATGTTCTCCATTCCGGTTACGTCGCTTTCTGTATTCTAATTCTATGGCTTTCCCTATTCTGATCATGTAGTTTTCTAATCACGTTTATGGACTTTCTGTGTTCTCATTTTCTAGTTCTTTATATAGTGTGATAAAGTCACTTTTTGTATTCTAATCATATCGCTTTTCGTACCATACCCCGCGGAAGATAGATCTCTCTCTCTCTCTCTCTCTCTCTCTCTCTCTCTCTCTCTCTCTCTCTCTCTCTCTCTCCCCTTCCTTTCCTCTCCTCTCTCTCCTCTCTCACTTTATCTGTCTGCCCCCCCCCCCCCTCTCTCTCTCCCCATCACTCCCTCCTTCCCCCTCTCTCTCTCCTCCCCCACCCATTCTCTCTCTCTGCCATACCTCCCCCTTCTCTTTCCCTCTTTCACTGGTTTGATGCTCTAACGACATCAAATAACAACTTCAAAGAAAGTAAGCATCCTTCTGACCGTGGTAATTTGAAAACAGTGAAACCGCTTAATTCTTGCAGGTTTCAAGCAACGGTTCCAAAGAAAGTCAACGACGACAAGACCGTAGCAAGCCAGAGCAGAGAAAACAGTCAATCACAGCGGTTTTGTCCATGTTCCGACTTCTACATGGTAGTCCGCACAACGGTGCCAATGACACAAGAGCGAGAGTGCAAGTCAACTCACCCGTTTTGGCGGGTTGTAAGTATCCTTTTTCGTCAGTCTTATTTATCAGTTTTCAAGATCCATAATTTTCTGCTTTAATCAGCCTCATGAGTGATAATTATCTCCTTTAAGGAGTTACAATCATGTTCTTTCATAGGTTATAATTATCTGCCTTCATGAGTCATAATTTTCGGGGGCGAAAGGGGAGGGGGTGTTAATTGAGTCAGTATAATCTCTTTTTTATGAGTCAACGTTACCTATTTTCGTGGATAAGAGCTTTTTTTTTTTTTTTTTTTTTTTTGGGGGGGGGGGGGGGGGGGGGGGGGGTTAATGAGTCATAGTCATCTATTTCATGTGTTATAACTATC
>JADBJO010002450.1:0-22500 GCA_016801955.1 Conus betulinus
CATCGTCGACATGGATTCCAGGGGACTCTTTGTGATCAGTCCTCTCCGCACAGCTGAGCACAACACATCCTGTCCCTCAACTCACTTCCAGTGTCTCTCTCCCGGTTACTACTGTCTGCCGGTCTACCTGAGGTGTAACAAAGTGTACGACTGCCCAGAACATGAAGATGAAGCAGACTGTGAGACGTACGAGTGTCCTGGTTACTACCGCTGTCGCCAGGCCCGTGTGTGCCTGCACGCCGAGCACATGTGTGACGACAGGTATGGCCAGTGCCCTCAGAATGACGATGAGCTGTTGTGTCACTTCACCTGTCCCACCTGCTTGCAGGTGCTTCGGGATGGCGTTTTACTGCAGCCAGAGTTTTGCTGCTGCTGACCATCCGGAACTCCGGTTCTTAAACGCTGACGGAACGAACATGACCCTGATGGACTTGGTGCTCAACACCATGTTAATTCATGTGAGTTTATCCAATTGCTTTTTGCTTCATGTTCAAGCACCAGAGCTTCCAAACCTTAAAAGTCTCGACTTGAGTCAAAATCGCCTACTCCACCTTCAAGCTGACGACTCGCAAAAAGATGAAAAGTGTAGAAATTCTGATCTTAGCTGATAACCCTCTACAGTTTCATTCCAGCGTGCCAGCTATAGTTGAGCTTGAAAATCTGATAGTGCTAGATTTGTCAGAAATTCAGATCAGTCAATTGAATGCCAGCAAGTTGGGGAATCTGGTTCATCTTCAGATCTTAAACCTGTCCAACACCGGGCTGAACCACGTTGTTGATGGAGGATTCCAACCACTGAAATCTGTTCGTTCTTTAGACCTCTGGCAGTGCCCCCTCCAGCAGTTTCCTCCAGATATTTTCTACCAGTTAACAGAACTGGAATCGGTGACATCCTCGAACCACAAGCTGTGCTGCCCAGCTGTGCTCCCCAAACAGTTTAACCCACATGGGTGTAAGTCTCAGTCTGACCCTGTGTCTTCCTGCGACCATCTGCTTCAGAGCCAAGTACTCAGAATTTCTTTAGCCCTGCTTGCCGTTATCACTCTGAGCGGCAATCTTTCAGCCTTATTTTACTGGGCTATCATTCGGAAACACTTCCAGTCATTTGGCTGTGGGGTGTTTCTGCAGCACTTGGGTGTGTCTGACATTTTACGAGGCATGTATTTGATGATCATAACGGTAGTAGCGGATAGAGTGTTTCAGGGTACGTACTTGTGGAAAGACGTCCTGTGGAGATCCAGTGTCACGTGCACGTCTGCCGGAATGGTGTTCGTCCTGTCGGCTCAGGTGTCTTTCTTCCTGATCTGTGTGTGATGACTCTGGGACAGAGCGTTGGTGGTGTGTGAGTCCCTGAACCGCTTTCTGCTTTGTCCCCAAATCAGCTCACCTGGTCAGTTTGGTGATATGGATCACTAGCCTTCTTGTGGCCGCACTTCCCCTGTCCTTTGAAACACCACGCTGGAGTTTCTACGGTCACACTGCCTTGTGCCTGCCTGTTCCCGCTCCAGGAAAACACCACAGCGCCCATTCTTTACACCTGAATCACATTCGTCGCCATCCATCTCATTACTTTGTTCTTCTGCTTCTCTTCCATTTCAGTCTGTGTCCCGTCGTGGTCGCAGCTCAAGGCTTGGTCGGCTGGACTCTGAACCGGACGTTGATCATAGCGACAGGTTCCAGCAGAAGGACCCTGGAGCTGCTGGTCGCCAGGAGACTCCTCGCCGTAGTGGTGTCGGCCACGGCGTGCAGGGTTCTGGTGGGAACGTTGTGGATGTCGGCAGTGAGGAACAGTAGCGTTCCAAGTGATGTACAGGTCATTGTGACTGTCCTGGGTCTGTCGGTCAGCCCAGCTCTCAGCCCACTGCTCTATGCGGTCAACGTTGTTCTGGAGCACAGGAAGAAGCGGTCTGAACAACTGTTGCTGACCATCCTGGCACGGCAGAGAGCGGGTCAACGGCACACAAACCACAAGAGTGTGCATAAGCAGCAGGACTGATGTTACTTCTTTCAAAGAACAATTGACATGAGGAAAACAGTGAACACATCATTATCTCTTTCATCGTGACTTGCTACAATTTTCCCACGACAGGAACACGTCTGTCTCCAGTTTTATAAAAAAAAAAAAAAAGAAAACCCCTTGTGGATTTCTGTTGCATTTAGTTTTCCATCGGTTCCGTGTACATTGGTCCATATATTTTGATCTGACATGCGAGTATTTTTTGTTGTTGTTGTTAGATTGCTGTGATGTCTGTGTCAAGTGATATCTTTAAGTATGTTCATAATATCAAAGGCAAGAAGACGAGTGCTTTGCAGAGTGCAAAGTCGCTGACGTGAAAATGAGAAACTCCTGGTTCGAATCCTAGACATAGAATTAGTTCCCAGCTCCCCCGTCAGTTCTACTCAGCATTGACCTAAGCTACTTTCAACGCCCATCTAGCGCCGAATTGAGAAGATGAGTGATTGCTTGTTCTCCGTTTGCTTTGTCCTGAATGTTGTTTATCTTGCCTGAACAAGAAGACCTAAGAAGTCGATACACGTCGTGTTTTGTCTTGTAATTTGTCTGTCCATGTTAAACGGCGGGGTTACTTTAAATTCCTTTTAAAACTAGATTCCAAAGGTCTGATGACAGAGACAATGACTCTAATTGGCACACACAATATGTATCCGATACGCGTAAATTGATGTTAACGTGCGTGGGTGTGTGGTCTATTTGTAAGTCAAATTTGTACATATTCCCGCTGCTTAGCTTAAATGAATATCTGAAAATATATACTTGGCATTTAGTGGACTTACTCACCTATAAAGAAAAACAATTGTATTATTCCGCCAAATAAAAGAGACAAACAAATCACAAGACAAAACACAGACGCGTTTCGACCTCTTGGTCTTCTTCAGGCAAGACAAACAACATTCAGGACAATGAAAACAACACAGGAGCAATCATTTATCTTCTCACACCAAGCGCAAAAGTCATTGTCCTAAATATTGTTCGTGTTGTTGCCTGCTGAAGTCCAAAGAAGTCGAAACGCGTCGTGTTTTTTGTCTCGTAATTTGTCTGTTCCTTTTGTCCGTAGGAATAAAAGAATATTTTTTAAAAGTTTTTTTTTCAATTTCCGCTTGCAGTCTCCTCGCTTTGAAACTTGCTCAGCCATGATACTTCAGCAGTGTCAGATGGGGGTCACACTCATCATTCCCTCTTGTTCTAGCGAGAAAGGTTCGTGCTTTCATCTGGGATCGCCTTTCTAGAGGTGAAAGTACAGTGCCAGATGGGGTCACATTCATCATTCCCTCTTGTTCTAGCGAGAAAGGTTCGTGCTTTCATCTGGGATCGCCTTTCTAGAGGTGAAAATACAGTGCCAAATGGGGGTCACACTCATCATTCCCTCTTGTTCTAGCGAGAAAGGTTCGTGCTTTCATCTGGGATCGCCTTTCTAGAGGTGAAAGTACAGTGCCAGATGGGGGTCACACTCATCATTCCCTCTTGTTCTAGCGAGAAAGGTTCGTGCTTTCATCTGGGATCGCCTTTCTAGAGGTGAAAGTACAGTGCAAACAGGTCACTTTTAATATTCCATGAAGATACATTGCTCTGTATTTTGCCATTAGTTCGGTCCTGTGACTTCATTGCGATCGTTTTCAGTGTAAAGGTTTTTGTGGTAATTTCGTCATTAGAGTGAATTAATCAATGAATCAATCAAACAACCAACAAATCAATAGGTCGATGAATAGATCAATTAATCAATGATTAAGTTGAATTGGCGATATTCTGATGACTCGCTGGTTCACGCATCTTCATAACCCCAAGACATGACTGAGAGACTCTGACGTTTACCCCCCCCCCCCCCCCCCCCCCTCCGCCCCTTTCTCCCTCCCTCCATTCCATTCATTCTATTCGTACTCTTTTTGTAAGAATTCATGACCGATCTGATGATGTAAGATACTGTTTTACACACACACACACACACACACCGCGCGCGCGCGCGCACGCTCACACACGCATGCACGCTCACTCTAAAAACGCACACGGACGCACGTACACACGCACATATACGATGGCAACAGTGCTGGTTTTTTTTTTTTTTCCGTCGAAGTATTACGCGAAATTTTGATTTGGCGTGAACGCAACGTTGTTCTAATATGTGTGTGTAGGAAATGGGAAAGGGGAAGGCGGATGCGTGAGTTCATATGTGTGTGTGTGTGTGTGTGTGTGTGTGTGTGTGTGTGCACGTGCGCACGTGTGTGGTGCGTGCGTGCGTTTGAGTTGTGTATGGGTGTGCGCGTCTGTGTGTGTGTGTGTGTGTGTGTGTGTGTGTGTGTGTGTGTGTGTGTGTGTGTGCACGCGCGCGCGCGCGTGAAACATCTTGTGAAAGTTTTAGCTGAGATGTTTTTCATGATACTCTCACGTCATAGTTGCTCTCATTTTTACAAGCAGAACAAACAACTTTCGAATCTAGTGTTGGCCGGAAAATGTCCCATCTGGTCAACAACGCGTCCACTGTTAGTGGACCAGAGAATCTGACCCGTCAGTCCCAGGAAAAGATAACCCATCATGCCTCCCTCACTCCTCTTCCACACACGTTACCGGAGACAACATGTACCACGTCTACACCACATCTATCCATTCTGGTGACTCTTTCTTAACGAAGTTTACCGTCTACGCCACACCAACCACACTTCCTCCGGTCAATGGCTCAGAATATGGATATGTTAGACTTGGACAAACCGATATCGATCACTGTCTGAATCGATCTCACGAGCTTCGCTTCAAAGTGGTCAACGGGAGGGTGGATTACGCGCGTGCTTTTATGGGACCTTACAGGGAGCATTCCAGTCACTGTAACATTTACATCTCCACCTTACCTGGTATGATTTTTCGCTTTCAAGCCAGGCAGACGAAGAGTCGTTTTATTTTGGAGGTAAAAGACTGTTGTGCACGTAATAGTGATAAAGTGTTCTCTGGATGATTAGGAATGCCAACTGTCCTCGTCTCGTGTTCAGCAACACCAATCATGTGCTCTCTTTGCTTTGAAAAGATATGACTGGTGCCGAGACTACTTGGTACTGGATTTTACTTTTGACATTGTTCCTAAGTCTGTTCGACCTGAAGTGAAGATTTTGTTCACCTCAAACAAAACAGGTGCGTGTTTCTCTCTCTCTCCCTCCCTCTCCTCTCTCTCTCTCTCTCTCTCTCTCTCTCTCTCTCTCTCTCTCCTCTCTCTCCCCTCTCTCTCTCTCTCTCTCTCTCTCTCTCTCTCTCACGCACGCACACACACTCATCCATTCATTTTGCATTTATTCACAAACCATTAAAACACCTGTCAATGGTAATCTTGCAGCTTTTGATCATGTGGGACTTATTTAATTAAGATTGATTACCAGTTACGAATTGTTGTCACACCAATATCGAAAAAACGTGACTGTAACTGTACTGAGCTAATACAATTTTAGGCCTGTGTCGAATCTACCATAAGTTTCAAAGGTACCTAGAGAAGATCGTGTTGAGACGTTTGCAGAGACATTTATCAGATTACCGTCTTTTCGAAATTAGTCAGTCTACTGTAAGAAGGATCACAGCACACAGACTGCTGTTCTGAATGTTCAGGACATTCTGCTGACGAATGCCGATGAAATATTCATCTCCATGATTGCTTTCCTTGAACTCAGTGCAGCATTCAACGCGCTGGATCATCCCATCCTTTTGAAGAGGTTGAAAGTGACTTTTGGCTTTCAGGGCCAAGTTCTTGACTGGTTTGTGTCATCCGTCACTAGTTGTTGTCATCGATGGTTGCATGTCTGCCCAAAGTCCCCTTGTGGGTAGCGTTTTCCAGGGCTCTGTGTTGGAACCTGTGTTGTTACGATTTCAATCTCAACCTTTGTCGGAAATTATTTCATTCCTCTGTTTCTGTTTTTGTCTCTGTCTGTCTCTGTCTGTCTCTGTCTCTCTCTCCGTCTCTGTCAGTCTATCTGTCTGTCTGTCTGTCTGTCTGTCTGTCTATCTCTCTCAAAAAAAAAAAAAATGACATGTCAAACTGAGCGTGAATAACCTGTATTACTCATGTCATATTGCGACAATTCTAATCGAGTTGAACGCACACACTTTTGATTTCTATTTTCTTTTTCACACAAAACGGGACAGGGTTCATTCAGTCTCCTCTGTGGGATGGACGCACCCCTTACCCACCCGCTGTGGATAGCTGGGCCTCTCTGACCGTCCCCCCCTGACCACCTCCTCATTCTGAAATGGCTCAGCCTATCCCTTACCTGTATACAATCGATTCCTTGTCGGTGTACGTGGGGGGACGAACGGAACAACACTTCTTCGACAAGTTCTGCACCCACAAACCTTTCGTCCAATACTTCAGCGAGGACGTCCACCTCCGCTTTCATCAGCGGGGCACGTCACAACTGCTCTTCGGGTTTCAACATCGAGTTCTTCATGCGAGTCTGGCGCCTGAAGCGAGCGGGGGGGGCAGGAGCCAGTGGAACTGCACGGTGTCGGGTTTCCAGCGGGACTACGGCAGGTATTTCCCATGTAATGCCGAGTGGGACTGTGTGGATGGGGAGGACGAAGAGGCGTGCTGGTACGTCAACTCCACGATGTGTGGGACCTCCCAGTGGTGGCTGGCCGGGAAGTGCTATCAGCTGATGACGGAGAAGCTGCCGTGGCCCGAGGCCTCGGGGGAGTGTCGGAGGAGGGGCGGGGCTCTGGTCAGCCTGAACTCGCCCAGCGAGTGGGAGGGTGCACGAGGTGCTGGAGCTGAAAGGGTCCGGGAAGATTCACATCGGGTTGAGGACTTGGCGTGCTCCCAAAATGTAGGATTTCATTTGTGTGTGTGGTTTTTGTTTTTTTTTTTTACGTCGAGATTACTCTTTCTCTCTCTGTGTCTGTCTCTGTTTGCCTGTCTCTGTATGTCTGTATCTGTCTGTTTCTCTCCTCCTCTCTCTTTTATCTATCTATCTGTCTGTCTGTCCGTCCTATCTGTCAATCTATCTACCTACCTACCTGATTACCTATCTACCTACCGACCTACCTACCTACCGACCTACTTACCTACCTGTCTATCTATCTTTTTCTATGTGTCTGTCTATCAATCAATCTATCTATCTATCTATCTATCTATCTATCTGTCTATCTGTCTGTGTTTGTTTTCCTGTGTGTGTATGCGTGTGCGCGGTGGGTTTGTGTATATTACTGTAATTTACATGTCAGGTATATATGCACTTTGTTTTTGTAACCCAAAGCACATAAACCCTTTAAAATGGGGTTTGGGCGTCCCCCCCCCCCCCCCCCCCCCCCACCACACACCACACCACCACCACCAAACGTAGTTATTATTGTGCCTGCCTGTTGGTCGGTCTGTCAGTTTCTCCCCCTTCCATTGCCTTCACGTTATCTTGTATTTCAAATTGTTTAGGTATGGAACGTTGCTTCACTGGGTAGATGACACCTGTCGCATACAATACTTACCGAATTGAATATACACCCGAAGCCTTCTCTCTTTTCGCGTACTGCTTTTACTTCACATGGGGGTTTTGTATACAGTTCTGCAGTCTCTCCGATGATGAATGTGATGATACCACTTTTTCGTCACCATTCTTGTGTGAATTTGACTCGAAGTTTGGAACCGTCGATGCCAGACCGGGGCCTGGTGTGTCACGCTTGCTACAGCTCGAAAACAATATCCTGTGTCCGTCACCAGTTGCTCGGCAGGTCACGTGGTCCACGAGTTCCTAGCTTGTGACCTGCAGAGCGATTGTTTGGTTGGACGAGAGCCTAGGGGGCAATCTTCATGCTCCACTGATCGTGATCCTTCTCCTCCGCCGCCCTCCTTTCCCTTTGACTGTGGAGACCGCCAGGTTAGTGTGCCTGAAGCAATGAGGAAAGGAAGAATGAATGAAGAAAGAAAGAAAAAAGAGAGAGAAGAACGGAAGAAAGAGACAACAAACAACAAAAAAATGAGTAAACCAGCATATTTTGTGGTTTCTCTGTCAGTTCACAGAGAGAGAGAGAGAGAGAGAGAGAGAGAGAGAGAGAGAAGGAGGAGAGGGAGGGAGAGAGAGAGAGAGAGAGAGGAGAGAGAGAGAGAGAAGAGGGGGTGGGGTGGGTGGGTGGGAGAGAGAGAGAGAGAGAGACAGACAGAGACAGACAGAGACAGAGAGAAAGAAAATGCCAAAACATGGGCGTGAAACTGCGTCAGGAATGCAGACTAGTCAATATCCCGATCGTGATCCTGAACGCGCACTTCAAATAAAATAGTTGGCTCTTTACACGTATTTGTTTGACCACACATTGAAAAAGGGTTACTCTGTTTGCGATGGAAAGACAGGTGTTATTTTCCCTTACTTTGTGTCGTCTGGAATAGGGTCTGTTGATGCTGAGATGACCCCTGGCCCAGAGCCGGACACCTTTCCATGAGCAGACGGTGACACGGTCACTGTTCATGGAATGCTCACATGCGAAGCTGTCTGGGTTTAAATATTCTCTCCGTCTTAGTCCTGTTGCCTACAGGAAATGTCTTTGGAAGCGTAGTCTGTTCCTTCTGCTACATGAAGAAAGAGAACATTCCTTTACGTCTTTCGCGTCCGTACAACGCTGGCACCTAAGAAATAACCTCCAAATTCTACTGACGAAAGTTCTTAGCGACGAATATTTTCAGGACATGGATTTTTTGTATAGAATTTTCTGTTCGTCTCATATAGAGCATGAAGCATTTGCTCTAAAAACAATAGAGTATAAAAAAAAGAAAAAAAAAGAAAAAGAGGATACGGTGCATGAATACAAGATTTAGTCTGATCAGGTATCATCCGTGTTCTCTGCTTTTGTCTGTCTGAATGTCTGTCCTGTCTCCCTGTCTCTGGTTGCATGTGGTGCGTGTGGTGTGACTATGGTTGTGTGTGTGTGTGTGTGTGTGGTGTGCGGTGTGTGCGTGCGGGCGTGTGTGGCGTGCGTGTGTGTTGTGTGTTGTGTGTGTGTGATTGCGCGTGCGCGTGCGCTNTGAACACTCTGCATCCGAAACACCAGTGGAAACAACACAATCCACAGGTAACTCATTAGACAATGCAGACGCAGAGTCTAATCCCTGAGGAACACAAAGAGCAACATCGAAATTGACAGCAACATTCGTCCGAACCACATACTCTTTCAACATATTGATGTGGAAAACCTTGGACTTTCCATGCATGTCAATACGATAGTTGACAGGTGAACACTTTTCCTTCACAAGAAAAGGACCTTTCCAGGAAACCTTCAACTTATTCTGTTCATCAGAGAGCAAAACAAGAACTGATCACCCACTTTCAATGAACGAGGAGAGCTCTTTCTGTCTGCGTACACCTTATACTTGTCGGTCTGACTGTCAGCGGTCTGTTGTGCCTGAGCACAACTGTCCAGTATCCGATTGTGTGCAAGTCATGTACATATTGGTAAACGTTTTTTGTCATCGTCAGTCATCTGTGTGCCAGTCCACTTATCAGCTAACAAAGCGATAGGACCACGGGGTGAATGACCGAAAAGTAACTCAAAAGGAGAAAACCCTAAAGTCATATTCGGCAACTCCCGATATGCAAACAGAACAGCCGGAATGTACCGATCCCACTGCTTGGGACAGTCACGACAAACCTTCTTCAGCATGGACTTCAAGGTGCCATTAAACCTTTCCACCATCCCGTTAGACTGAGGGTGGTATGGAGTAGTGGTAACAGAAGAAATAGACAACAGACGGTACACTTCCTTCATCAGGTCCGAAACAACTGAGTACCACAATCAGTAAGAATTTCGGAAGGCAAACCATACCTTGAAAAATAGAAAGAAGAGCCTCCGCCACAGTGACTGTATCGATACGTTTGAGTGGGACAGCCTCTGGAAACCGAGTAGCTGTATCCACCAACGTCAGAACGTACCGAAAGCCAGAAGACGACACCTCCAAAGGACCAACCAAATCCATCGCTACCTTCAAAAGGTACTGAAACCAACGGCATCTTGTGCAACGGCGCACAAGGGACGCGGTTACGAGACACAGTCTTCTGACAAGTATCACATGAACGACAATACTCCTTGACTGACTGAGACACTCCTGGCCAAAAGAACGATGCAAGAACTCGCTGTAGAGTACGTCTGATCCCACAATGACCAGAAAAAATGCTGTCATGCGCAGTATGAAGCACAACGTTACGTAACTCCTGAGGAACTACCACCTGACGCTTAACTTCACCTTTGTCCTTGACCAAGCGACATAGAACATCATTAAAAAAAAAAAACAAAAACAGGCTTAGTCAAAGGGGAAGGTACCTCAGTTACAACTGAAGAGAACAAATGACTCAAAGAGGCATCACGCTTCTGCATAGCAGCAAATTCCTTAGGTTGTACATCCAGCACAGACAAATCAGGCACTGACAACGGTACAGGCAACTGTTTCTCCTTGTCTGCCTGTAAACGAGTAGTCACATTACATGGGACAAAAGATCCACCAGCACCTGAACATGCTGAAGTAACACCTGGAAGATTACCAAGAATGAGATCCGTTACTGGGTTCTCAATAACACAGGCAAGCACCTCACCCTCAAAGTAAGGTGTACTAACTGAGACCACAGCAAGAGGGAAAACCTCAATCTTACCTCCAAAAGAACGACAATGTTGTTCTTCACCAGTGAACTGGTGTGGAAGAAAAAAAAGAACGGCGCACTCCCGCAGTAGTGCAACCTGTGTCCCTCAACACAGAACAGTGAAACCCATTGACAGTTCCTGACTCAACCAGTAAGCCGTCAGTGTTAACATGTGACACCATCGAATGGGCTACAGTAGATGGATCGGAAACATTGTCTGACATACCTGCGACATTCACTGCTGACTGCTCTACAGATGGACAATCCCGAGCTTTATGAAAAACCAGCAACCACAATTGTAACAACCTGCGGGTGTACCTGAGGTATTATGAGCCTGTCCGCGCTGTCGGCCACGGTTACGCGGATACCGAGAGTTAGACGCTGTTTGACCACCTCTAGGTGTACCGGTATTTGCACCCAAATGACCAGACTGCTGACCACCACCGGTAGCAGACTGTTTCAAACCGCTGCCATGATCCCGTCCGCTACGAGAATTTTGACCACCGCGGGAATTTTGACCTCCACGGTAACGATTACGGTTCTGATTTGAACGCCCAAGCCAAATCCACGGTCTGAACCAACACTGTTTTGGTGATGTGCGAAGGAAGCGACATTTACATCAAAAACCGTGTCCGTTCCCTTGCGGGCAAACGTCCGATCAGGATGCGCAGTCCTGTACTGTTCCGCAAGCTCGCACATTTCTTCAGCGCTCGCAACCGACCTTTCTTTTTAGAAAAACAGCCAAGTCCTTTGAAACGCTGTTTAAAATCTGCTCACGCAAAAACAGATCACGAAGTTCCGCATAATCCTTTTTAGTTTTGGACAAGTCAATCCACCGATCAAGAATGCGCAGACCGAATCAAATACGCAGGAAATGACTCGCCCTTTCTCCGGACGCACGGTACGGAATTTCTCGCGAAATCCTTCGGCGGTACACCGGTAACGCTTAAGTAATTCATCCTTAAGTTCATCCCATGTTAAAGTATCCTTCGCTGCCAAAGAATGATACAGCGTCAACGCACTGCCCTTGAAAAGAGACGCAATATACAATACCCACTTATCTTTGGGCCACTCGCAAGAAGTAGCATGACTCTCAAATCTAAACAAAAATGCATCAATCTCATCTTTGTTTTCATCAAAGACAGGCATCTTGGGGATATAAGGAGAACGACCAGAAATAGGTTTCGCATCACCAGAACCCTGCGCAGAACCATTGTCTGTTACACCAAAAGCTTTTAATTTCTCCATTTCAAGCTGAAGCTTCTTACTTTGCAACTCAAAATCCCTATCTGCCTTCTTATTTTCTAACTCTAACTCCATGGCTTTTAAATCTTTCTCATGCTGCTCCCTCTCCCTCTCTCTCTCTGTCTTTCCCTATCCTTTTTCTTCCCTTTCTTTTTTCTTTTCTTTCTCCTTTCTTTTCCTATTCTTCTCCTCTCTCTTTCTCTCTGTCTTCTTTATCTCTTTCTTTCTTCTCTTCTTTCTTTATCCTTTTCTTCCCTCTCTCTTGCGCGCTCAGCGCGATCCTCACACTGTTTGACATATTGAATCAAGTCCGGCCCATCAAGGCCTAACGTCTTACCCTGAGACAGGTAGGTCTCAAAGGCCGACATTTTGAATGAAAATTTTTTTCTAAGATAATAAAAAAAAAAAATGAAATTTTATGAAAAAGAAAAGAACAATGAAAATTTACTTTAAATTTGAAAAAGAAAAGAAAAATGAATTTAAGTTTCAGTATAAAATTTCCTTCCACTCACACCAAAATCCAATCACTCCTATACACACTAAAAAAAAAAAAAAAATGTTTTCAAACAGCAAAACCAAGAAGAATTTCCAAGAAAAAAAATTGTTTATTTGGACAGGCCTCCAAAATGATCACCCTTTTGGATCAAATCAGTGGCCAGGGGAAGGAGAAAAATCGAATTCAAATAATAGGAAAAAAAAGGTTGTGAAAACGAAAAAAAAGAACTACGTAAGGCTAAGCGTCTCCCATCGCCATGCCCCCTTGCTACCCGCAAGAGAAGGTGGAAGCTCACCAGCCTATGGAACAACAATGCCCTAACAAAACAGAGGTAGAAATAGAAAAAAAGAGGCACTCACTCAACAATCCTTTCACACACACACAAAAAAAAATCTTAAAACAACATTAATTAAAACAATGAAAAGACAAAACACCTAAAAAAGGGGATAATACACAATCACTATCAGAAACCCTACCTAAGAAATGAGAATGAGAAAATTTTCAAACTAGATAGGTGCCTATTGATAAAGACGAAATAGAGAGAGAATGAAGTCAGAAACAGCAAAAGTAGACAGAGTGGAAATCACCAAGACAGTAAGAAAAAGTAAGACTAGAAATTAGAAAAAAGCCCTCTGGACTACCCTACTGGCACAGCCCACCCGTATAATCGGAGACGGGACTAGCACAAAATACTAGAATAGGAAAAAAAAAAAAAAAAAAACCACACACCCACAAAAGTTACATGGGGGGGGGGGGGGGGGGGGGGGGGGTACAATGAAAAGTGAACACTAAGTCTTAAGTGGGGTTGGGGAAGAAAACAAAATTATTTTGCCACTCCAGAAAAAAAAAAAACAAAAAAACAACAACAACAACAACAAACCAAACGGTTGGTATAAATCAAAGTTGCAATAAAAATAAAGGAGGGTTACAAAACACAAATTATTTCAAAATTTGAAATAAAAAATCAGGAAATGGATACAATATAAAGAAACTGATTCAAAATAATGAAAGGAATCAAATTTATGCAATTAATAATAAGTACAAGAAGGGGTTTAAACAAGAAAATTACCAAAAAAAAATTGACTGAAGTACTGGGAGGGGTATAATGGGGGGGGGGGGGGGTTTACTCAAATTGCTGAATAATAAATCAAGAAAGGAAATATGGGGAGGGGTTTAAATGGAAATTTTTACAATATAAAGAAAATTGGGGGGGGGGGGGGGGGGGGGGGGGGAGATGTATCCAAATAGAAAAGGTAATTATACGTAATAATCAACTGTTCCCACACAACATTCACTAATACCTTAAAAAGCAAATTTTTTTTTTTTTCCAATTCAAAATGGGGTGGGGAACATCACAACCAGGGAGGGGTACGAAACAAAAACAAAGTTCCAAGTCGGGGTCACCACTGTCAGACGTACGATATCCATGCATGCACGCACATACACACACGAACCTGACGTCTTTCCTCCGCACACAACTGCATCCACTCCATACACATAAGGCGCAAACAAAGGTCAATTTTGATTTCATCCCCTCCTTAATCTTTTAAAATCCCATGGTTTTTTTTACTCTGGCATCAATCAAAGCTTATATATTTTCATATTCTGTCATTTCTTTCAGCTGGTGCAACCACAAGCAAGCACTTCTTTTTGCACAAGTTAATGATTTGCAGGTTTTTACTCACTGCAAGTGTCCACACACACTCTCTGTGGTGTCCGGAACTGGCTTCCTCTGTGCGGCGGGGATCCCATACACATCACAACTACTGGTCGGCGACAAACTTTTGCCAACCTGGATCTTCCCGCGGATCGGAGCTTGGCCCGGGAACGCGCGCAGCCCCGGCCATCCACCTTAGTGCCCGATCTCCAGTCTCTTCTTTCCTCTACCGCACGGGGAGTCGGCCCAGCTATAACAAACCGGATAAACACGAGTTCAAAACACTGCCAGCCAGTTAGCAGTCATGTTACACTTTAACATTTTTGAACTCTTCAATTTTTCAAACATAGTTTCGGTTCCGACAATAAACCGTTGAAAACAAAATGGAGAATCATCTAGATTCTCACAATATAAAATTAGATACTTACGGCTTGAGAGTACCGGTCATTCAACTACAATTCACATACTTCTGTATGTGTTAGGCCTCTGCCTTTATCATTGGGCACAGTCCGCCTCTTCTTCATCTAAATCGTCTGTTCCATTCTCAGAGTGCGCACCGATACAGGCCAACGCCTGTTTATATTCAAATCGCGTGAACAGTGTTAAAAATTTCACTCAAACTCTGGGCCACGTTCAGCCAGTACTCTCCCTTGTGTCACACGACTAACCTATAGTGTAACGCACGAATCAATAATCTTTTTCTTAATCTGTACTGTTTCATGTAGGGGGGAACACACGAAAGAAACGTTAAAGCCGTGGCCACTCAAGGCCTCACCAAAGTGTTGGATTCCCGATTCCTAAACTGTTTTTGAACCTTAGTAAATTGAACCTTGATGATGACGTGCCTGTAGAGTTGCATGTACAGGCTCGTTTCCACATAGTAAACTCCTCTTCCGACAGACTTGAGTCTTTGATGATTTGTCTGAATTATCACGAATCCAGTGTATTGCTTCCAGTCCTGATCGTGGTACCTTTCGTTTGAATTTTGAGCCACACTGCCTGGGATAACCGTCAAAAAGAAACAAAACAAAATGCTGAAAAATATGATTTTCTTGTTGATTCAGGCCCCTAGAAATAGCATCATATTAACGTGAAACGCTTTCGTTTTGTCATGATTCAGAAGATCAAATGACAGAGCTTTGCATTTTGTCTTGATTCAGAAGATCAAATGACAGAGCTTGCACTTGGCTCGGCAGAGTTATCGTTCCTGGGTTCAAGGCCTCACGTTTGCTTGGTACCGTGGCAGTAGGAGCCGTCCTGGTGCCAGATCAAGATGGGTTTCCGCTGGAAGACTGCGACAGTTAATCGATGCGAATCTTTGGACCTGGATGACTTCCGTATGTCTGTCCGTCTGTTTGTCCGCCTGTTGTGTGTGTGGGGTTGGTTCGTTGATTGGTTGGTTGGTTGGTTGGTTTCAGTTAGTCTGCTTCGGTTTCTGCGTATGTTTGGTTCTCGTACTTTTTATCTCTTTCCGTGGCTTCCAGAGTTTCCTCCTCCTCTCTCTCTCTCTCTCTCTCTCTCTCTCTCTCTCTCTCTCTCTCTCTCTTCTCTCTCTCTCTCTCTCTCTCTCTCTCTCTCTCTCTCTCTCTCTTTCACACACACACACACACACAATAGTTTTGGTCTCTGTAATGATGTCTGTCTGTCTGTCCATTCTCGTTCTTTCTTCTCTCTCTCTCTCTCTCTCTCTCTCTCTCTCCTCTCTCTTCCGATCTCTTCTCTCTAACCTCCTCTCTCTTCTCTCTAGCTCTCTTTCAGGAACACACACTGTCAAAGATTAAGAATCGGTAATGTTTGCTTTAGTCCATTTCGTTCTTTGGGGGAGGGGGGAGACAGAGAAAACCCTAGCTTACACTGATCCTTTAACCACCATGATTACTTAAATGGACAGCAGGATGATCAGCAAAAATAAAAGTCTGAATATTGCAGGAGTTGGTTGAGCAGTCTCTCTCGCTACCATAGAGAAGGGTTAAATCTGACTTCACTTCCACCAAAGCGCGTCGGGCCTAATTGTTCCCCCTAAATCTAAATCAATAATCTAAATTGGGATTCTGGAATATTTCGAGCTGGGAGCAGTCACCTGGGCTGCCTACTGTGCCTTTGACTTCAGTTGATAAGAGCTGCTTCGGGCCTAATTGTTCCCCCTGTTAGAAGACGTAACCAACAAGTGACATATTGTTTAGTCCAACGTATTGGTGCTCTTTAAGCAACGACATGGTATAAACCACCCTGTGGGTTGGGGAAATCGTACAGGTGGCACTGATCCTCGTTTGCATACCAGGAAGGAGGACAACTGGCACTTCAAGTGATGCTCCAGCAACCTTTGGGTTACGGGACTGACGTTGATGGTAAAAGTCAGGTAGGCAAAAGCCTCTACCGGTTTGCTTTTGTATCGCTGAAAGTAGTGGAAAACTACAGCCCTGAGTATTGGTAAGGGTGGGTACGGATTCTGACATTTTTTGCTGAACACAAAGCTACTGAAGAACTCTGACAATGCTGGACACCAGCTTGCACGGTCCATGCCGTCTTTGAATCCATTTTGAGGAGCATGCACAATCTGTTGCTTTTTTTCTTGCTTTCTCAGGATTATTTCTCCGTCACAGAAGATGTTCTTTATACACAAATGTCTTCTGTCATAAGAGAAACAGGCTAATTTTTTTCTATTTATACGTGTGCATACCTAGAATAGTTGGGGGTTGTTACGTTTTTAAACTTTTTAAGTGACATGGATTTATTCAGAAATTCCGATGAATTTTTAAAAAGTAGAAAGAAAACAAGAGACTACTTCAATGAAAAAAGAAACCAACCTAACTGTGCAACATTTCTTTTGAATATTTCAGAACGCAGAACTAAAATATGTTCGAGTGTTTTGAAGGTAGTTTATCTTCTCTCAAAAACTGTTGTTCATCGGCCATTGTGTATGATTTTCTATAATGACGCCAGGTGAAATTACGTAACCATGCACTTTGGGGCTTTTCAAGTAACATCCTGTACTGTCTAAAACACAGAAGAATATTTCCTAACAAACTCATTAATTTCTCCAGAATTAACACCCCTGTCTGGTCACTTCGAAAATATCTAAAGCTCTTAGACGGATTTAGCCAGAACTATCCACATCAACAACTTTAGAGCTTGATGCCATTAAGACGAATTTTGAACAGACACATAAAACATCATTGTCAACTCCCTAATGACCAAACACATTTACACTCATCTTGGTCCCAGACATCAGATGTGACAAAAGGAGACATGCTGTCCATAACCTAAGGGATTGTCGGGGAGCGAGTGGTTAGCGTCCTTTTATTTTCTGTTTTGTCTTCAGTGTCCCCCCAGCTCCAACTCCCAGCCCCTCAATGGCACCATACCCACCCCCCTCATTCAGGCTCCCCAGTAACTCGGTCACACGCGGGCGGTCTCCTCCGTCACCATGGGCATCATAGTGAAAGGAGGGAAGCAACACTGAGGTCACCATGAGAGCAGTGAATGCAGAGCCACACTCTGAGATTTCGCTTGAATGACGATCATTGAGGCAACGAAGAAAGTAAGAAGATGATGCTATGAAGCTCCATTCTGGTCCTAGACTACACGGAAAGACTCTGTTTCTTCTATTCTTTGTGTGTCACATCCTGGCGCCAGCCACGTCCACGAGTTACAGACTCTTGAAGCGTTGTACAAGAACTAGGAGTTTGCACCTGGAAACGCGTCTATTATGCGGATGACACTCGGTTCTTCGGTTTCATTCTGTCCATTTAATGTCATAGCAAACTCGTAGAACCTGAGGAGGAGAATAGAAGAAAAAAAAGAGAGAAATCTGGCACAAAGACGTGTCGCTGATAGGTTTGGAACTTACCATATTCCAGCCCTCAAGACTGCAAAGCTGTCAGCCACACCACAGTGGGCATTGGAGTTCTTTTAGCGACCATTTTCCCGGTTACAAACATAACGTGGGTGGTGCTGTTTCTCTCTCTCTCTCTCTCTCTCTCTCTCTCTCTCTCTCTCTCTCTCTCTCTCTCTCTCTCTCTCTCTCCGCTGCCTTACCTCCCACGTCCTTACAGTGGAAGAGCTACTTCTTTTCAGCTGGATGGATTGTGGATGGTGCGTTCAAGCGAGAGCCCACGAATCTGGGAGCCACGCCTGATCGTGCTTAAGAGCGGCTTTCCAGTGCGCGTGCTCTAAATATTTTCCCCTCTGTCACCCCACTCTCACTCTACCCCCAGTTCCCCCCCCCCCTCACCCCCCCCCACCCCCCCCCCTATCTTTCTCTCTTCCCTCGATCGCCATAGACAACAATACCTCCACAGTTTTTGAAGCGTAAATACGAGCAGAGGACAGAAAGTAACGGCATAACATAGAAAAATAAAACCCAGCATGATTAAAATCGGTGCAAAAGAGGAACAGGAAACAATTAACAGTTAGGTCGGTAGTGGGGAGGAGAGGAGGCGACGGCGGGAGGGAAGGGGGGGATGGAAACAATCAATACTGACCAAAGGTTAAAAAAAAAAGAAGCAGACTAGAAAAAAAGACAGTAAATGACATTTAAGATTGGAAAGAAAGAGAAAGAGAAAACAAACGAGGTCCAGCATTGGTGCAGGGACAAAAAAAAAGGAAAAGAAAACAAACGATACTTTAAGCTGATGTGAAAAAAACAAAAAAAAAAAAAAACTAAACTAAACAACAGACAGGACTAGCAGGAAAGAGGAAGAGAAAATAGACAGCGTTGAGAACTATTACAGAAAAGGAACAGACAAAAATAGAAACAAGGTACAGAACACAACAGATTAATTAACAAGCAAGATTAAAGTGAAGATCATGGGAGAGAAAGAAAAAAAAACAAAAAACGTTAGCTTACACTGATGGAAAAAGGAACAGAAAACAAACCCACAGTTAACATAGGTAGGAAAAGAAACACATGTCAAAACGACAGTTAACACTGGTAGAAAAAGAACTTATATCAAAACGACAGTTACCATTGATAGAGAAAGTAACACATATGAAAACGACAGTCAACATTGATAGAGAAAGTAACACATATCAAAACGACAGTTAACATTGATAGAGAGAACATACATCAAACAGACAGTCAACAAAAAGTAACACCGTTAACATTGATAGAGAAAGGAACAGACATCAAAAACGACCGTTAACATTGGTGGAGAAAGAAAGAAACACCTATCAAAACGACAGTTAACATTGATAGAGAAATGAACAAACACACCAAAACGACAGTTAACATTGGTGGAGAAAGAAACACATATCAAAACGACAGTTAACATTGATAGAGAAAAGAACAGACATCAAAACGACCATTAACATTGATAGAGAAAGTAACACATATCAAAACGACAGTTACCATTGATAGAGAAAGTAACACATATGAAAACGACAGTCAACATTGATGGAGAAAGTAACACATATCAAAACGACAGTTAACATTCATAGAGAAAGTAACACATCTCAAAACGACATTTACCATTGATACGAGAGAAAGGAACAACACATCAAAACGACCGTTAACATTGATAGAGAAAGAAACACATATCAAAACGACAGTTAACATTGATAGAGAAAAGAACAGACATCAAAACGACCATTAACCTTGATAGTGAAAAGAACAGACATTGATAGAGGGAAAAACGACCGTTAGCATTGATAGAGAGAGGAACAGACATCAAATCGACAGTTAACATTGACAGAGAAAAGAACAGACATCAACACGACCGTTAACATTGGAGGACAAAGGAACAGACATCAAAATGACAGTTAACATTAGTGGAGACTGGAAACTGACAAACGATGATTACGATTGGTGGGGAAAATGTCATGGGAAACAAACGATGATTACGATTGGTGGAAAATGGAAACAAACGATGATTACGATTGGTGGGGAAAATGTCACGGGAAACAAACGATGATTGCGATTGGTGGGGAAAATGTCATGGGGGAACAAAACGATGATTGCGATTGGTGGGGAAAATGTCATGGGGAAACAAACATGATTACGATTGGTAGGGGACGTCGGGACGATGAAAAAGGAACAGGAAACCAACATCGGAAATATCATGGGAAAGGAACAAACAACAGAGAGGCTGAGGACGCATGAGAGGCTGAAAAATGAAAGCAATGGCCCACGCCAGGCTTCATCGGTTTTAGATGGTTATTTCCACTGTTTACTCATAGTGACGACTCTGTGAGAAATTGAATTGTGTTGTGTTTTAGATTGGTTATTTCTACTGTTTACTCATAGTGACGACTCTGTGAGGAATTTAAATTTTGTTGAATCATTAAGAAGCCAGTTCATTGCTTCCTGTCCTCATTCCTATTCAAAAGACCAGACGAAAAAGTGTCATATTATACCTGATCTCGTCGCACGTCGACCATTTTGTTTTGATTAAGAAGCTGTAATGCAGCATATACATACCAGTTCATATAAAGTGACGCTTTTAGAAAAAAAAAAATAATGTGAATGATTCCATGTGTCGTAACGTAAAAGACATAACGTATACACCTTTAAATTCTCATGTTGATGCTGAAGAACTACATGAAAGAAACCACACACTGCATGCTGAAAGTGTTGTTGCAGTGTGTTCAAAGCTTCTGTTCGCGTTGAGATCCGTGTTATGGCCAGAACAAAGTCTATAGCATGAATTTTTATTTCGATTCGGAAGACTCCGGGAAGACAACTCTGGCTCAGGGCCTCTGGAATTTTGTGTAGCTGTGCTCAAAGACTCATTTGGAACAAATCGTAGTGGTGCCATTGGAGCCACTGACTGCCAAATCATCATTTCAACTTTCATCCTGAATCAAAAGACAAGAGGAAAGAGTTGAAACAGAGCCCGAAGGTGTTATTGCCCGTGCTCAGAAAAACATACCAAGCTCAAAGTTACAAATGAATATTTTACCACAAAGCTAGAGACAGGTTTTGGACGTGACTTAACAAAGATGCAATTCCTGTATGCAAGGCTTTTAACTGGCAAGGTATTCTGGCGCTGAGACAACATTGAATCCAGAACAAAAACACAAAACTTAAACATTTATTCCAATTTAGAATTCTAGAGAAAAAGGGTTTGGCGAGCCCATTGAAGTTGTTCTTGTGCTCAACGTTTCTGTTTGCACAGAGTACTTTTCGGCATTGAGAATTATCTTATGGCAGAGCAAAATGGTTTGCTTGATTTTTTTTTTAACTTGATTTGGGAGACCAGGTATAAACATTTGTGCATGGTTTGACGACGCAGCCATTTCTGTGCTGAAGAGCTGGTTTCATTAGCTGCACAGTAGTGCCTCGTTGAGAGATGGACTAGTGGTAGAATATCATGTGTTTCCAAAGCTTTAATCTTTAAGAGATGCGCGTTTGTAAGCTTTACATGATTTGGTTTCTACCAAAGATTCCATTCCGCGTTGTCACAGCGGCAGCAACTTTAGAGCCAGTACAGAAAATATTTTAAACAAAAAAAAACACTCATCAAGACACTGTTCATATATATGTAAAGTGTCTACTTTGTTCTGGGAGCATGTTAGCCCAGTACAACATTCGTAGTTTTTAGTTTAATCTTGATTCATACCACAAGAGGTAACAATCAGAACAAAACCAGGTAAAACGCAGAACCACTTTCATTTCAGTTCAGTTAGACTACTACGGATAACCGTCAAAACAAAAGTGATAGCCTTCATGTTCATGTTGATTCAGATTACCAGAAATAAGCATCAGAATAACATTGACAGTTTTTATGTTCACGTTGATTCAGACACCAGAAAATAAGCATCAGAATAGCATTGACAGTGTTCATGTTCATGTTGATTCAGACTACCAGAAATAAGCATCAGAATAGCATTGACAGTGTTCATGTTCATGTTGATTCAGACTACCAGAAATAAGCGTCAGAATAGCATTGACAGTTTTCATGTTCATGTTGATTAAGACAACCAGAAATAAACATCAAAATAACATTGACAGTGTTCATGTTCATGTTCATGTTCATTCAGACTGCGAGAAATAAGCATCAAAATAACATTGACAGCGTTCATGTTCATGTTGATTCAGACAACCCAGAAATAAACATCAAAATAGCATAGACAGTGTTCATGTTCATGTTGATTCAGACTGCAAGAAATAAGCATCAAAATAACATTGACAGTTTTTATGTCCATGTTTAATCAGACTGAGAGAGATCAGTATGAGAATAACGTCGATAGCAGTGTTTTTCTTTTGGCTCCCTCACAATGAAGTTCTATTTTCATTGACATATTTACAACACAGTCTATAGAAGAAAAAAAAAAACTTCACTTCAACAACTCGGTTAATGACAATTATTCCTCATTGTGTTGCTCATTATTACGAGAAAGAAGAGAAATCATGTGTCGATAGAAACATAGACAGATAGATAGCCAGCCAGCCAGCCAGCCAGCCAGACGACCAGCCGGTCAGCTAGATAGATAGGTAAAGAGACATAGATAGATAGATAGATAGATAGATAGATAGATAGATAGATAGATAGATAGATAGAGA
>JADBJO010002450.1:27500-42500 GCA_016801955.1 Conus betulinus
GCGGATGTAATTTGAATTCCTTTTATTTTTTATGTAAATCATTAACAAATTAGATATCTTTCCTTCACAATGTTTCCGTATAGAGTAAGGTCATAATTAGGATGTTTTATATCAGAATGGTTCCTCGTAGAACATGGACAGGTGAGAATGCTTCCATTAAGATGTGTACATTAGAGAACATGAGCAAATCAGACATCTTTTGATATGGATTTTTTCCGTATGGAACGTGTACAAAACACATATCTGCCATCAGGATTTTTCTGTCTCATATGTGTATGCATGGCTTATTTGGATTTTTTTTTAGTACCGTGCGCCTTTGGGGAAAAGAAAAGGATATGAGCTGTGTTTGCAATGCTGGATTTTGTATGTAGCCTTTATCCAATTTTTGTTTTTTTGTACAGAGAATATCAGTCTTTTATCAAGGAATCTAGTTTCTGTCCCGTTAGATATGCTGTTTAGTCTGGATTTTGATCATACTTTACGCTACTACCCTTATTCTTATAAAAATGTCTAGGCAGGTAAGGTTTTACTTTGCCACTCTTTCCCTGTTTGGTGCGCTTCATTTCACTTACACATTTAATAATTCAGACGTTCGTCTTTTAACTGTTTTTTTTACCTAAATTTTCATCGTTCGCATTCCCCTCTGATTCAAAGTCTTTTCCCTGTGAGATCTCGCCCGAACATTTCATTTTGTGGCGCTGGATTCTGTCGAATGAGACATACAATTCAGTAGTAATCCATTTTCAGATGACAGCTTAGTTTATGGCTACTTCACATCAACATCCATACATGTTTAGAAAACAAAAAGGTTTTTCTCTTCCCTTCTCCCCACGCTATGCCTGGCATTTTGTCTGCCATTTTGGAAGTTCTACGTATTTTATCCCATTTTATACTTCTTTTATCCACCGGAGTTTCCCGCCTAATGCACATGTGCAAGCGCGTTATTTATTCTTCCGTCCTTCATCTAAAGGTTAGGCTCCATATCATTGTCTAACTCTTCACATGTTATCGTCGTTTGCCGAGCTGTCATAGCGTGGAGCAAAGTATGTTCTTTCGATCTTTTTCTGTCTTTTTAGTCCCCATAAAGCTTACACTCACTCATTTCATGAACGCCACCCCCTATCGAAGCTTATAGTTTTTGATAAATTCCCTTGAAACAATCTATGGAAAGGGTATTGAGTTTGATAAATAACTGTACACATAAATGTTCCTATGCGTTTTAAACTTCTAGATTTGTTTTCTATTATTTCAAAAGACCGACATTTTGATTGTAAAAATTCGTTTTTATTTGTTTTATGTTTTATTATCTACCCCCTTTTCTACATATAACAAACACGTAAGGTAACTCACTCCTATGATGAAATATATACACGCCCATCACTCCAAACGAATGCCCCTTACGACACCTAATAGCGTAGCAGAAATGATAACAGAACATACAGAACAAACAAGGAGACATCTTTTAAGTCAAGTCAAACATTGGTAGATAAGGGTGTTTTATGTAGAACACTTACAGTCAGGTGCTTCCATTTAAATCAAGGGCAAATGAAAATGTATAGGTGCGAAATATGGACAAATGAAGATGATTTACCTAGAATATGGACAAAGAACGACGTTATCATATCAATTCAAGATACGTCCATCTCAAAATCAAGTTGGAGGGTCCAGTAATGGGATGATCATGCAGAACGTGAATCAGTCAGGATGCTTCTATGTAGAACGCAGACACGGACTTCTTCTTCTTCTGCGTTCCCTGGTCACTCTGATCAGATACAAAGTCCGGTAACTTGGGCAAAGTCAGCGGTCCGTCGGAGTGAGTCTGCCGTTCCCCACAGCTTTTCTTGGAGTTCCACTGCACCGGGCCAGAACTCACGCCGCAGGCTGTCGAACGTGGGACAGGACTGAAGTACGTGGGCTGAGGTTTTGTGGGCCAGTACCACATGGGCACTCATCTGTGTGCGATATATTCAGGCGATAGAAGTGGGAGAGCAACACGACAGTGTCCAGTTCTTAATCTGAAGATGGCGACTTGTTGGGCACGCTTAAGATGGTGAATGCCATCCTTCTCTACCTCCACCTGTAGTCTTTCTCTCCATGCTGTCCTGAACTGGCTGCGGATGATGGCCTTCGCTTCTCTGTAGGATACAGCATGGGCTGTTTGATCTTGTTGGCTGCCCGCCTTGGAAAGTCTGTCTGCTTCTTCATTTCCTGCAATACCACAGGGGGAGGGAATCCACTGCAGGACTGGTGTTGTTTTCCTGCTCAAAGTGTGCAGGTCCTGTATGATTTCCTGTAGGATCTGCTCTCTTTCTCTCCTCTGGAGGCTTTGAAGGACGGCTGGACAATCTGTAAGGAACACTGTGTGGGTTGGTAAGATGTCCCTTTCATTTAGTATCTGTACAGCTGTGAGAAGGGCACATGCTTCTGCTCTGTAGTTAGTTGAGAAGCTACCGGTGGCTACTGACTTGCTCATGGAACTGTCATCTGGGAACTTGATGAAAACACAGACAGGGGACAAATCCACATGTTTTGTAACCAGCACACAGACAGTTCGATTTGTTCGTAAGTGGAACATGAAGAAGTATCCTGATTTTGTCGGTGGCCCTCATTTTAAAACCGAAGTTTCACAATCTGTGATAACCAACATTTTCCATATCAGACCATGTCGTCGTCAGTAACTGTCATCAGCTGACTGCCACACGATTGCTACTCAGATTTCATGACACACTCCAGTTACTCGCGAAAAAAGTGACATTTTCATTGACACAAACCGATTGGGTGAACCAGCAATAGTGCAATGCTAGCCTATGCGTTTCAATACCTTAAGCCCATCAGAGAATGAGTACGTGACAAGACTATAACGCGATGTTTCGTCAATCGACACAAAAGAGGCTAGGAAGTAAGATGCTTGGACGTCTTGTCTTGGTCTATATAATGGCTAAGAAGTGGAGAGCCTTGGACATCTTGTCTTGATCTATAGACTGTCTAAGAAGTCGAGAGGATTGGACATCTTGTCTTGATCTATAGAATGCCTAAGAAAAAAGAGGCTTCGACATCTTGTCTTGATCTATAGACCGTCTAAGAAGTAGAGAGGCTTGGACATCTTGTCTGGATCTCTAGATTGGCTAAGAAGTAAGAGGCTTGGACATCTTGTCTTGATCTATGGAATGGACGTGAAGTAAGAGCTTGGACGTCTTGTCTTGATCTATGGCTTCGAGTACTGCTTCCTCTATTCCCCTTCAACTGTTCTTACACCTAACCCACTACCTCTACCTACCGTGTCTCACCCCTCCCCTTCCTTTTCCAGCCGTCATCTGCTGCCCCAACTGGTCCCTAGCTCGCCACGTCAAGACAAAAGGGCCAGACGCGCGCGGCCGGACTCTGAGACTGGCGGTAATGGCATGTCATGGTAAGTTTGGCCTGAGGCGAGCAAAATGCAAGTCAGCATAGGTTGCAACTTTCTCTTTGGTATCGCCTCACCTTCACCAATCCCTTGACACCGTCTGTTGTCGTGGGGCACCCCTGATGATCTGGCCACCACTCTCCTCCATCCGTCCCTGTCCTCCGCCGCTCGCTGAGGTTCTGCTAGGCTCTTTGGTATCTATTCGCTTTGGTATCTATTCTCTTTGGTATGCATTTCCACAGGAATCCCTCTCTGTCTCTGTCTGTCTGTCTGTCTGTCTGTCTGTCTGTCTCTCTCTCTCTCTCTCTCTCTCTCTCTCTCTCTCTCTCTCTCTCTCTCTGTTAGATTGTTCTTGTTCTTTTTTTGCTCTTTCTCTCACAGCTGAATAGGTTAAGAAATCGTATTTATACATGATTGTTATTCCAGTGTACAAAACCTTGAATATATTAAAGGGAAGTGAGCCGGTGATATGACATAGGGATGAGGAAGCAAACACAGAGGAAAAAAGACACCAAAGGAAGACGGACAAATGCACGCTGGAACAAAATGTTTCTGGGCAACTGAGAGAAACCTTCGGAAACGCCTGACAGAACAGGAAAGTGAATCATCACCAGTAGGCGGCCACCTACACGCCCAGCAACATCAGTTCGATTATGACAACGTCAGCGTTCTCGACCGTGACAATAGATGGTTTCATCGTGGGGTGAAGGAGGCTATCCATATTGCCGCCAGCAACCCCACACCCAACCGGGACCGGGGCAGACACACCTTGCCATCGGTATACAACACCCTCATTGTTAAGTCACATGACCAGGGTTCCACCCGTGGTCGTGTGCACTGAACTCCAGTTCACCCAGTAGCAACACTACCGCTGAGGGAAGACAGACGGAGGTCTGTCGAAAGCTGCCGTGCTGTTCTCAGCTGAGTGACCTGTCTTAGTCGTTTGTGTTTCTGGGCAGCCCAGCAGGAGCAGCAATATTCACACAGATCTGGATGCTCCTTTCCTTCACATGCACCATCTCTACAGAGTAGGGACACACGTGGACTTCTCAACTGTCCCACCTTGATGGAAATACTTGTTCAAGTCTGGTCTGGACGTGTGTCTGCGAGCTTTAGCTCAGGTTTGCCTCTCTTTCTTGTGTTGCTTGCTTGGTTTGTTCACCTGTTGTTTATAATTCATCTTTACACTGACTTATCTATGCTGCAAACGTCTTTTTTTTTTGTTTGCAGGTGACTTGGACACCATTTCAGTTGCAGTGCTTTCGAAATATGATTTCCAATATCTAGCTTTCCCTATCCCAGCTCATATGCAGGACTTTCCCGTAATTTTTTTTTTCCTCCTTTGAAAAATTCAGTGAAATAATTCATATTAATAAAAATGGATTTTGATAGCTAAATTGTAAAAAAATAATATCTGAACGGTTTCCTTAAAAAAAGTGAATTATACCCCGATTTGTTTTGATGATGGTTATCATTGGGATCAATACAGAGGGAAGAGGGGGGGGGGTGGGGGGGAGAGACAGAGAAACAGACAGACAGACATTGAGGAGGGGAAAGGGATGTTAGGCGGTCTGTGGGTGGAAAATAGCAATGAGAAATTAAACTATATTTTTAAGGGAAAGATTCAATTCATGTCATATTAATTGAACACATTATCATCAATATCAGCAAGAATGACACCAATTGATGGTAAACGCTCTCTGGGTTCCAAAAATTGTTCTCAGATAGTCTCACATGGGTGATGGAGAGACTGTTAAACAATCTGAATTGCTTAAATGCTTTGACTTAACATATTCATCATTAGCTAGCTTTGCAAGGATTTTCAGCACTAGAAGATTCAAAAAGGTTTATTTTCTTGCTACTTTGGGAGGAAGGAGAACAGAGTAAACACAAATGAAATTGGTGCCTTTCCAATTAGAATCAGAATCATCACCCCCAGAGGTAATGAAAAGCCAAAACAAATTGACAGATTTCAATTTTCCATGTTGATTCAAACTACGAGAAGATAACCTTCAAAACCAAATTGACAGCTTTCAATTTCCATGTTGATTCATTCTGCCAAAGATAACCTTCAAAACAAAATTGATAGCTTTCGTTTTTCATGTGGAATCGGACCACCAGAGATAATCGTCAAAATAAATCTGACAGGGTTCATTTTCTCGTAGAGCCAGCCTGCCGGTGATAAGCCTTGGAATAAAAGTTGACAGTTTTATTTTGTCATGATTCAGAAGATCAAATAACCGAGCTCGCGCTTGATTTGGCAGAGTTATCGTTCCTGAACTCAAGGCCTCATGTTTGCCTGGCTCTGTGGCAGTAAGAACCAGCCCGGTTCCAGATCAACATGGGTTTCCGCTCAAAGGCTGCGACAGTAGATCGATGCGAGTGTTTCGACTCGAGCGACTTGATCATAAGCCTGCTATCTATCTGTTTATTTGCCTGTTGTGAGTGTGTGTTTTTTTCTTCTTTGTTTGTTTGCTTTTTGTTTGTTGTTTTTTGTTTGTTGTTGTTTCTGTTGAGCTCTTCCTACCAACGTGTCAGTCTATATGTATGTTCGTTTTTCTCGCGCTGTTTATCTCTTTACATAACATCCATAGTCTCTTCTGTCTGTCTGTTTCTCTGCTTGTCTGTCTTTCTGCCTGCCCAACTCTCTATCTGTCACTCTCTCTCTCTCTCTCTCTCTCTCTCTCTCTCTCTCTCTCTCTCTCTCTCTCTCTCTCTCTCAAACATACATCGTGAAGCGCTAGAAATCGATTATCATATTAATTTTGGCCATTATGTTAAGCTGCAGAACCAGCTTGTTTTTGAGCTGAAAATTATTGGTCGATTTCAGCAGTTGTACTTCGCACCTGTGCAAACGAAGTGAGGGTGTTTTTTTTTTTTTGTTTGTTTGTTTGTTTGTTTTTTTTTGTTTTCGTTTTTTTGTTTTTACTGTGCACGAACCTCGACTGGACATCTTGATCCTAAAGGCACAGGCTAGTCAGCGTCCCTGCTGGAGATCTCCCAGTCCTGCTTGGCTGTCACTGTCCAGCCAGTCAACAGGTTCAGGTGATAAGTGAGTCAATGGCTGGCTCCTCAGCAAAGCAGGCGAGGTCGATTTCGAGAGTTTTTTTTTTTTTTTTTTCATGTTATGTAGTTCTTTTTAATCAGGTATTGTATGTCCGAGTTCATTCCAAGATTTACAAAATTATTGAGGAATGCTGCAAGAAATTGTGTGTGTGTGTGTGTGTGTGTGTGTGTGTGTGTGTGTGTGTGTGTGTGCGTGCGTGCGTGTGCGTGCGTGCGTGGGTGCGTGCGTGCGTGGGTGTGCGTGCGTGCGTGCGCGTGCATACGTGCGTGCGCGCGCGCGCGCGCGCGTGTGTGTGTGTTGTGTGTGTGTGTGTGTGTGTGTGCGCGTGTGCCGGCTCCGACCTCCTTACCTCCCGTGATGGGAAAGTGGGGGAGAAAAAAAAAAAAAATCAATAAAATAAAAATCAAAAAGGTGCTGTTATTTGAACATGAGACTGCTTCCAGGTCTGTGTATCGTTCTCTCGTGACTGCACAGACGGAAGGAATCTAGAAAGACGTCTAAACAGGCGCAGATCGACTTACCCGTGGATTTCCTGAGAGAATGTTGCAAAATATTACGAGCTGGGAAAAAAAACCCGTGCTGCCTAGTCCTCCTAGCCTCGGCCACGTGGGGCTGGTATGGGATTCTTTTCCAGTTGAAGGAAGTAATGGACAAAAATGTAACTCTGAATTGCGGTTGGCTTTAACCATGGATGATGGTGTTAAACCTGTTTGGGTTGTCTTGCAGGAAATCGCACACGGCTGGCGCAGGTTGTGTGGAGTCAGACACACACATTCAGGAGAAAACGCCTTTTTTTGTGAGCGTGGAAAGTTTGTGGTGTAAATACTGGAAAGAGGACTGGATTGTATTTATGTGAAATCAGGCGCCAACGCGCTTTATAATGTATAGAAACGTTTTGGTGAAATTTTGCCAGGCAAACATTCGTGGATGTACAAATCTTTTAGTATTGACTGTGGAGTAGACAAATAATTACTGAATGTATACGTCTAAGTCTTAGCTGTGGAGTAGACAAAGATTCCTGAATGTATACATTTTAGAGTTAGCTGTAGAGTCGTCAAAGATTCCTGAATATATGGCAGCTTCTGGAGTTGACTTTGGAGCAGAAACCAACCTGACCCAAACTACCTCCTTCTATCCTCAGCTAAGTGAAGTTGTTATGGACCTTTTTCATTTTCAGAGAGTAATCTTCAAACGGCACACAAATAGCCCTAAATCATGGTTGGCTTTTACCCAGGATAAAGGTATTAAGTCTATGTGGATTGTCCCGGGGAGACGGGTGGCACAGGTTGTGTGGAGTCAGAAAAATGCCTCTGTAATTGTGTAGAAATGTGGTGTAAGCATTGTAAAGGGACTTTATTGTATTATTTGAAATCAGGAGCCATTGCGCTTTACAATGTAGAGATAGGTTTGATAACGTTTCGTCAGACAGTGATTCCTGAATGTATGCATCTTTTGGTTCTACCTGTGGAACAGCCAAAGACAAATGAATATGTACATCTATGGGTGTTAACCTGGAGCAGACAAATATTCCTGAATGTATACATCTTTGGGTGTTAGCTGTGGACCAGACAAAGATTCCTGAATATAAACAGCCATTGCTGTGGACTCCGGAGCTTGTAGGTTTTCTTTCCAAAAGATTCTTGGTGGGAATGCAAAGTCAAGTTTCATGACTGTTGGCTAAGGTGGATGTTATTGTGATTTCGTTCAAAAACGTCCTGGATTATTGACTGGCTGACTGAATTTCCGTACAGAAAGTTTCCTTTATTGAACGGTCAACCGACTGGCTACCAACGTAGCTCAGTATCATCCAGGCTTTTTATGCACAATATATCTGTAAGTCGTGGGATTTGAATAAGAGTTTTCTGGTGTGTTGTCACCTCACAGCTGTATCTGAAATGATCATTGTGTGTCATATAACATATATGCAGTTCATTTTGTTTGCTTGTTCAAGAAAGTGTTATGTCGGGAAATTGAACACAGTACTCTTTCGTTATAGCATAATGGGGTTTTGTTTTTTCCCTATAGGTCAAATGAATGTTTCTTACGGCGTTAAGTATCCATTACAGCAAAACAAAATGAACATAACTGAAACTACGCCTGATGATTTTAATCTGGTGCATCGAAACACAAGTTAAACAGAAAGAGAGGAAGGGAGTGCAGAAATAGACAAAGAGAAACAGTGACAGAGGAAAAGGTATAGGCAGAGTCAGATGCAATGAAATACAAATTTAAAGGAAAAAAAAATAACGATAAATTACACACAACAGCAAAACATAACTGATTCAAGCTTCTTCTGTTCTAGCTTTACAGCCAAAAAAAAAAAAGAAGAAAACAAAAAAGAAAGAAACAGACATAAACTGAAGACGGGAGAGAGAGAGAGAGAGAGAGAGAGAGAGAGAGAGAGAGGAGAGAGAGAAGACAGACAGAGAGAGAGAGACAGCGAGACAGAGACAGAGAGGAGAGAGAGAGAGGGGAAGAGAGAGAGGGGGGACACAGAGAGAGGAGGGGACAAAGACCGCAAGACCGACAGAGAGAGAGACGGAACAGAGAGATCGACCGACCGACTACGACCGACTGACCGATGGACAAACGAGGACACACAGACAGGACACACCAACAGATGTAGCACAGACAGACAGACACACAGACAGACGGTATAAAATATCTTCCTATGAAGGTCCCGTACCCAGGAAAATGCTCACGGACCGACCGCTTACACAGGAGACATGCTTGGGTGGGGGGAGGGGGTTGACAGGACGGTGGGGGGGGGGGGGAGGGGGGGTCCCGTATGGGAAATGACTTTCTTGCAAGACAAAGACAAGGAGTGGGACGTGGCTGGGGGGGGGGGGGGGGGGGTGGAGGAGGGGAGAGGTAAGCGAGGGGGGCTTTGATGACGTGTGAATCGCCATTTCCTCTCCCATCCAGTCTGTCCATTCTTCCCCACGGCTTCCTGTTCCCCAATCCCATCTCTCTTACGTCACTTTTGTTCTATCGTCATTATCACCTGTTACGCAATTGTGTGTGTCTTTTTGTTTTTTTTTTTTTTTTTTTTTTTTTTTTTTAAAGCACATAATCGTTGTCATTCGTTCATTGAACAGGATGAAACACACAGAGGTGCAAAACCGGACACAAGCGCACGTGCATGACTTTTATCATTCCTATTTTTACCGTTTGCTCTTTTTTTTTTTTTAATGTAAAGCGCTGAACACGGAGCAATTTTATGGAATATGCGCTATATACATTAACATTATTGTTGTTATTTATTATTATTATTATTATTATTATTAAGAATTATCTGAACACTTGTGCTGGCTTTCTCTCGGGCAGCAATACTAGCCTACTATCACACCCTTAAAGAAATAAACAAAAACATCCGATGTAGGATCAGGTTTTATACACGATTCTATGCATTCAAATCAGGTTTTTATACACGGATTCTATGCATTCAATCAGGTTTTTTCTATGCAGTCAATCTCTCCAACCGGGAAGCAGTAGAACACTGGCTTTCTGTTCCATTGTAACTGAAACAAAGGCGTGATCGGATCGTGTTGTGATGTGTTCACAGGCAGTCGGGTGTGGCAATGAAGAGCATTGAAGCCTTCAGACTATTGTCATGTAAGAATAGGCCATAACCCCACCTCTCCTTCTGGGCCATCGTCTCTTCTCTCCTCTCATCCCCCTCTCCTCCCTCCTCTCACTCCTCTCGCATCCAACCCTCTCTCGCTCAGTAGAATCATGTGTGTGCGTGTTTTGCGTGCGCGCGTCTGATCCCTGTTGTGTGTGTGTGTGTGTGTTTCTGTGTGTGGTGTCTGTGTGTTGTCTGTGTGTCTCTCTGACTCCCTCTCATCCCTCCCAGACAGACAGGACAGACAGAGACTCTAGCAGATTCGGACTTTGGTCTTTCTCTCTGGATCGTATCTCTCTCTCTCAGTATAAATCATGGTGTGTCAGCGTACCATGTAAGTTGCGTTCATCGCGACATATATCTTACTGATCTCTCGGTGATTTGTGTCAAGTGTGTAGATTTGTGTGTGACCATATCAAATGTGTGTGGTTGGCATTCAAGAGAGAGAGAGGAGAGAGAGAGAGAGAGAAATGTGCGTGTGTATGTTTGTTGTGTGTGTGTGGTGTGTTTGTGTGTGTGTGGTGTGTGTGTGTGTGTGTGTGTGTTTGTTGTGTGTGTGTGTGTGTGCAGACACATACTCATATCTGGGGACGCAGACTCATATATATGACACGAAAATCGTCAGAGAAATCATAACCACATAAGAGTAAGCTTAAGAGAAACTTAAACAGGAAATTAGGACAGAGTTGCCCAACAATGCTCTTGAATTTGATAGTTTGTGGAGAAAGTCGTAGGCTGATTACGACTCTTCAGACATTGAAACATATGTCTGTGTGTGTGTGTGTGTGTGTGGTGTGTGTGTGTGTGTGTGTTTGTGTTTGTGTGTGTGTGTGTGGTGTGCGTGTGTGTGTGCGTGTGTGTGTGTGTGTGCGTGCGTGTGTGTGGATGTGTGGTGGAGGTGGCGTGTGACAACAACCTAAAGATGTGTGTGTGTGAGAGAGAGCCGAGATAGTAGCGAGAGGAGAGAGAGAGAGATTCGAGAGAGAGAGAGAGAGAGAGAGAGAGAAAGACGACAGCGAGAGAGAGAGAGAGACAGAGCACAGGAAGAGAGAGAGAGAGAGAGAACAAGCGAAAGAGGAAAAGAGAGAGAGAGAGAGAGAGAGAGTGTGTATGTGTGTGGTGTGTGGGTGTTGGTGTGTGTGTGTGTGTGGTGTGTGTGGTGTGAGTGCGCGCGGACGCGCGCGCGCGCGCGCGCGCCTTGTGCCACACGTTCGTTTGACTAAATTAAAATAAACATTACAAACTGATAGTTTGGGAGAGGTAATCGTTGTGTCAGGAAGACTTTTCTGTCTGTATACGCATGTCTACGAGAGCCATGCGTTTCCGTGTGATATCTACGAGTATGCTGCACATAGGGGACTCTGTGCTAAATCAGAGAGAAAAGGATCTAAAAGTGCGAGTGAATGAAAAAGAATTCCTTCACTGGCGTTGAGAAAATATGCAAACTTATGCACTTTTTTTACAAGCATAGTCGTGGTCAATATTTATATTTCGACCGCAAAAGCATAAACTACTTTTAATCTAAAGAATAATTCTTACAGAGTCCGCCAGAAAGAAGGACAAACAAGTTACAAGACAAAGCACGACGCGTTTCGACTCTTAGGTCTTCAGGTCTTCTCCAGGCAAGATAAACAATGTTCAGGACAATTAACCGACCGACCATCTTGCAACCGAATATGAGGAGGATAGGTGATTGCTCGTTCTTCGTTTTTTTTTGATTGTTCTGAACGTTTGTTTAACTTGCCTGAAGAAGACCTAAGATGTCGAAACGCGTCGTGTTTTTTTGTCCTTGTAACTTGTTTGACCTTGTTTTCCCGCCGCGGACTCGCTAAGAATTATTCTTAATATTTGTTTAAAAATCCGCATGCAGTCATTTCACTTTGAAACTAATTTTCAATGAACTTCGTTACGAAGATGTCGGTTTTTCCGTCGTTCACATGAGACAGAGATGTTTTCTGTTAACGTTTTTCTGTTTCTTGAATTTAATTTTTTCATATTCCTTCATTGGATGTTACAGCAAGTAAGTGAATGGAACTCTTAGTGCTGAAGGTGTTTTGTATTAGGTCCACACACTCACAAACACAACACACCAACTCTCTCTCTCTCCTCTCTCTCTCTCTCTCTATCTCTCTCTCTCTCTCTCTCTCTATCTCTCTCCTCTCTCTCTCTCTCTCTCTCTTCTCAAGCCTCTCTCATTCCAATCTCTCTCTCTCTCACAACACACACCACACACACACACACACACAACACACACCACCACACACACACACCACACAGCACACACACACACACACACACACACACACACACCACACACACACACTGACACACCACACACACACACACACACACACACACACACACACACACACACAACACACACACACACACACACACACACACACACACACACACACACAGCTCATGCAATCATGAATATGCACACACCTGTGCACGAGTATTCACAACACGCGCGCGCGCACATACACACTAACTCGCGCGCGAGCACGCCACGGACGCATGCACGCAACGCACATACACACACAACACACACACACACAACACACACACACAACACACACACACACCACACACACACACACCACAACAACACACACGTGCTCACGCACGTACGTACGCACGCACGCACGCACGCAAGGAAATGCGTGGGTGTAGATGAGGGAAGAAGTAAATGAGTGTCTGGACTTGTTTTGCCGCTCCGGTGGTTTGGTTTTGTTCTGTTCAGTCTCCGAGGAAAGCATGCAAGTGACGAGAACGGCTAACCTGTCCGTCGCCACCACCACCACCACCACCACCACCACCCCACTCCTCCTCTCCTCCCTTTCCCTTCCTCCCCGTTCTCTCTCTCTCTCTCTCCTCTCTCTCCTCTCTCTTCTCTCTCTCTCTCTCTCTCTCTTCTCTTCTCTCTCCTCTTCTCTCTCTCTCTCTCTTTCAAGTCTTCTTCTCCTTCTTCTTTCTTCTTCTTCTTCTTCTCCATTAAAGCAGCCATTACTCCATCTTCGGGGAAGGTGCATGCTATGGTAACGTGTCATCCATACCAACGGCCAAACTGGCCTTCTCTTCCGAAGTTGGTGATGGGATTTTACCTGTGTGGAAGATGTTATACGTGCGTTCACACACGGAACCTCGGTTTTATAGTCTCATTCGAAGGACTGTATGGGAAATGCAGTCAGAACTAATGTTAACTCCGAGGGAAAAAATCCCCCTGTACCGAAACGGCCCGGCGGAGATTCGAACCACGCAACCCTTGAATCACACGAGTCCGGCGCTCTCTACCAATTGAGCTATCCCTCCCCCCCATCCCCTCCCCCCCCGCTCTCTCTCTCTCTCTCTCTCTCTCTCTCTCCTCGTCTCTCTCTCTCTACTCCTGTTCGTTCCTACTCCTTTCCCTTTCCCTGACGTCATTTTTAGCCCGTCGCCATTTCATTGCACACGAGTGCTGCTGCGTCATTTTGTCGGCATGCTCCCTGTAGATCAAGTCAGTAGAGATGTTTTCACCCTCTCCACTGCACCCCCGGGTACAGTCATCTCGATGGTAGTTTTTTTTTTTTTTTTTTTTTTTTTTTTCGGACGAAGCAGTGAACAGACATATGCCATAAATCTAATCTGTACTTTCAAGCCCACTGATAAC
The DNA here is from genome assembly GCA_016801955.1 of Conus betulinus. NCBI lineage: Eukaryota > Metazoa > Mollusca > Gastropoda > Neogastropoda > Conidae > Conus > Conus betulinus. The sequence continues at coordinate 41,248 of JADBJO010002450.1, forward strand.
TACACAGACTGTTTATGGAACATCAAATTCAGAATCCAGAACTCCCCCCCCCCCCCCCCCCCCCCTCTCCCATCACAAACACTTTCGGAACTGTTCTATTGTTTATTTCTGGTCTAAAGTGCGTTTGTTGTTGTTGTTGTTGTTTTTTGTTTGTTTGTGTTTGTTTTTTTATCTTTCGGTACAAAGAAATAGAGAGGGAGACACATAGAGACAGACAGAGAAAAACACGGACCAACAGTGACAGAGAGGACAAATGGAGAAACTGAACGGGGTGCAAAGAAAACGCAGACAGAGAGAAAATGGAAATACGAAGATAAATGGACACAATCGCAAAAACAATGTAATTACGTGTATCTTTTTTCTGTTCCAAGTTTTGTGCAACTAAAAGTAAGAGAAAGACAGACAGGCAGCGAGAGAGAGAGAGAGAGAGAGAGAGAGAGAGAGGAGAGAGAGAGAGAGAGAGAGAGAGAGAGAGGACAGTGACTTCTTTGCAGCGAAAACAAAAATTCAATTACAGAAAATGTCCCCCCCCACAGAACATGACGCACATTATTGAATTTTCGACAAAGAATAGAGCGGGATGTGTGGCAGGGAGGGGGGGGGGGGGGGGTTGCGGTGGGGAGTGGAGGGGGGGGGGGGGGGGGGGGAGGGGAGGGGGGAGGGGGAGGGGGGGGCTTCATAAAAGGGTGGATCGACATTTTTCTTCCAACCCATCTTTCCCTCTTCCCAACCGTCCCCCACCACCACCCCCTCCCCCCTCCCCCTCCCGAGTCCCACTTTCCCCTTCGTCACATTTCTCCCGCGTCCTGATCTCCGGTTACATGTCTTTTTCTTTTTTTAACTGACCTTTGCCGTTGATTTATTTGTCATTTTCTGCCCCGACCGGCTCCTACCCAGAGTTGAGTTTGCTGCGGACTCAGTTGGGAAGACTGGGACCACACAGTCGAGTTTCATCCACTTAATGGATGCGTTTTTCTGAGAGTGTTGCTCTCAATTTCCTGACCAACACTGCAGGTGTCCTGTATCTCTCGGGCCTGGTTGACGCCGGGATATATTATGAAGGAAGCGTAGAGTACAGCCCTGTCATGTAGTCTCAGACCGAAATGGAAATCCGTAGCATCATCTTAATCATCCTCATTCTCATCGATCAGCATAAAAAAAAAAAAAGTCTCAAATTTCTGTGGCCCTTCATGCCCTGCTCTCATGGTGACCTCAATTTCGATGTCCCTCTCCACGTCTGTGGCCTTGGTTTG
>JADBJO010002450.1:47500-50000 GCA_016801955.1 Conus betulinus
TTTCCCTCTAGAACGCAGAGAAATCATGAAGTATTCGTCCAGGGTACATCCATGCATAATAGAAGTAATTTATGAAAGTTTCCATCGGGGTATTACTTGTGTTAAACATGGACAGATCATGACCTTTTATGCAGAACACTAACAAATCAAGATGTCGCCAAAGTAGGACATAGAAAATCCAGACTTTTCCCATGTAAAACATGGACAAATGAAGATGTTTCTGTGTAAATAATGGATAAATGAGGAACATGGAGAAATTAATACATTATGGCAAAAAAAGACATTTTGATTAAAGAATCAAATGTGTGTGTGTGTGTGTGTGTGTGTGTGTGTGTGTGTGTGTGTGTGTGTGTGTGTGTGTGTGTGTGTGTGTGTGTGTTGTGTTATGTTGTGTTGTGTGTTGTGTTGTGTTTATTCAGGACTTCAATAAATCAGATCAATTTCCAGTTGTTTTCCATTAGAACATGGATCAATTCAAATGTTCATACAGCAGTTCTGTTTATTTCCTAAACATGAAGAATTCGTCTATTTTTTCAGCGCCCTGTAGCTCTAAACGTTTGTTTCACAAGCTGCAATGATCAAAGACTTCAATGCCAGGCTGTGCAGTCGTACGTGACTCTGAGGTACAAAAATGGTGTATGTCTGTTACTTAGGTCCTTAGTGCACCCACAAAGTAAACCTGAAGAAAAAAAAATCGCATTTGGTTGAACATACACAGAACAGCCTCACAGAACCACAGATAATACACCACTGGCCTATACTTTTCAATATCTTCCCACCATGGGGACTGGGTTTCTGGATAAGACTATGACACGAAATTATGTCAATGGAGGTCAGCTGCAAGCGGCACACAAGTCAGTACGGGTTCGAATCTCCGCCGGGCCGTTTCGGTACAGGGGGATTTTTTTCCCTCGGAGTTAACATTGGGTTCTGACTCCATTTCCCATACAGTCCTTCGAATGAGACTATAAAGCGACGTTCCGTGTGTGAACGCACGCATAACATCTTGCACACACGTCAAATCCCATCACCAACTTTCGGAAGAGAAGGCCAGTTTGGCCGCTGGTATGGATGACACGTTACACATAGCATGCACCTTCCCCGAAGTTGGAGTAAGACTGCGTTAATGGTGGGATTAAAAAAAAAAAGGTCATACACACAAAACTCCATTCCCTTTGTTGGGTAGATGGGATTAATCCTTGCCTTTTTATATACAGGGAGTGTCCGCGGGGGAGTATCAGCCTGCATACGCAGAAGAAGAAGACCTAGGGCTTCGAGTATGGCTTCCTCTCATCCCCTTCCATCCCCTTCAACTGCTCTTTTCCTCTCATCTGCTCCCCCGATCCCTGCTTTTTTTCACATCCCCTATCCCCCCTCCCCCCCCCCCCCCCCCCCCCCCCCCCCCCCCAAACAGTGCCCAGCCTCCCCAAGTCAAGACAAAAAGCCAGACACTTACAGTCTGACTGCCAGACAGGCGGTAATTGCGTGTGTGGTGGTAAGTTTGGCCCTAGGCGAGAAAGATGCAAGTCAGCACAGGTTGCAGCTTTTATCTAATATCTGTGTCCTCAAAAAATCCCTTTCTTTTTCTTTGTTTCCATGCTTTCTTTCTTTCTTTCATCTATTCTTTTTCTTGTTGTTTTTTTTTTTTTTCTAGCTAGCTAGCAGAGAAAAAGGATTTAGAAAGAGTGGAGGTTAGCTGCCGCCAAGGGCATTGACAAACAAAGCACAGGACAAGACACGATGCATTTCGACCTCTTGGGTCTTCTTCAAGCAAAAAAAATAGATCACATTTAACATTTAGGACAGTACAAACAAAGAACGAAGAGAGACTTTTCTGATGTCCATGTGGTGTGCTGTGAAGAATGGCCAAGAGGTCGAAATGCATCGTGTCTTGTCCTGTGCTTTGTGTTTGTTAATGTCCCTGGCGGCAACTAACCCCCACTCTTTCTAAATTTTGCTTCGTTCTCCGCCATCAGTCGCTCCATTTTGAAAACGAGAAAAAGGAGGTACATGATCAATGTTTTGATCCTTGAACTGTGACAGTTTGAAGGGCGCAATTTTTGCGAGGGAAAGAAGACACAAAAAAAACGGTAGAAAAGAGATAGAGTACTAAAGGAGGACAGACAGACACTGGAAGTTTTCTCTTTTTGGGGGTGGGTGGGTGGGGGGGGATCTGTTACGAACATCTAAATTCATTCAGAATTGAATATTTCTTTCTGCTGCATTTATTTGCAAGCATTTATCTCTAGTGGGGGGAGGGTGGCAGGGAAAAAATCTTGCAAGCAGTCCCATCTTGACGAAAATAATTCTTTTAATTGGATTAAGACACATGGCTTTAGTTTCACCTCTCATTTTTTTTTTTTCTCTCTCTCGTGTTGTTTGCATGTTCATGTTTTTTAACGACTTGTCTTTATTATGTACATCTGTCTTTAATTTACATATAAGTGAAAGGCACTTGGTAGAGTGGGGGCAACTGTGAAGTAGGAGTTTGAGTTTCCGG
>JADBJO010002450.1:65000-72500 GCA_016801955.1 Conus betulinus
GTTCCTAGCGGCCTGTCTCGAGGTCCATTCACCGGAACTACGTCAGCAGTCTCCCGCCGCTGATGCTAATAAACGGCTGCCACCCAGAACAAGGTTCTGCTGGGGTCCATTTCCTAACTGAAGGGCAAAGTGTTGTCATGGTGAAACACGGGGGGCAGAGACACCCAGGTCGTTCCTCTGGTCAGGTGAGGCAGCGTCAGGCTGAGATCCATTCACTGCCTTCACCTGAAAGCCAACCCGCCCTGTGTCAAAGGGCCAGAGCCCAGTTCCCAACCAAAGGTGTATGCTGTCAACGGCAGACCAAAGCTCTTGGCTGGAAATTAAAGAAATGCATCCGAACTGCGTGAAGGTTATATGTGATTTATAGGCCGGCAGTATGTCAAGTGGTGCAAGACTGGCATTGTCCGAAAGTGGGAGGTTTAGAGTAGAAAAAGAGAGTGAATGTTGAGGGGTCCTGCATGACATGTTCTGGTGTCGTGTATCAGAGTGAATGGCCAGGAGTCCTGCGTCAGAGCGGCTGAGGACACGTTGTAAGATGCTAAAAAAAAAACATACAAGTTCAGTAGATTTTCCGATCATCAACTTCGAGCTTTTAATGAGGAAAATCCTTATATAAAGAGGGGAAAGGAATTTTTTCTGCGTTAGACATGATACAGGATATTGAGCGAGGCTTGCTTTTTCTTTTCTTTGGTGCGGGTATTTCTCTTTCGCGTCTTTCAGCATTTAAACTCACGTATAGGAGTTGTAATTGTAAACTGTTCGCGCTATGGGGCGTCTCGTGAACCCAAAATGGTCTGGAATGGTATGCAATCCGTAAACAAGGTGCACGGTGATGACTTTTGTACAAGGGATAGCTAGCATCGTCGTGTTTTTTAAAACAGGTCATGTCAAGTCGCTCGTTACGGTCTTTGCCTCTTCGCTGTTTTGAACGGGACCTGGGACAAATCTGTTTTGTGGGAAATGTTGTTTTTTCTCACACACACACACACACACACACACACACACACACACACACACACACACACACACTACAATTCAGATTTTAGTTTTAGGCAGAGAGAAAAGCATGGTGTGAACCTTCCTTTGCAATGTTACTGTTCCTTCTGTCAGAACTTATTTCCCCTTGTTCAATTTGTTCAATTCAATTACCCATTTACTGCTGCAGGAACAATATGCTTGTAAACTTCCTTACGGACTCCTCCAGTGCGTCTATTACACAGGGTAGGCAACCTCATAGCTCTAAATCGATCTTCATAATTCAGATACCTTACAACCTGGTATGCAGTTTACAGTCCTCCAGCAACCTTTCAATCAAAATTGATAATACTTGACTGGGTCTTTTTCAGAACAACAACTATATAATTTGAGGATTGGTGGTAAAGACCGAAACAAAAGGGGGGTCAAAAAGAAAACAAAAACAATACACACGTTTTCTTGTTGATCCTCCTTTTGTTTCGGTCTTTACCACCAATCCTCAAACCTTTTCAATCAGCTTTTTAAACCGAGGCCTCCAAAAATACTGTCAACCAATTCAAGGTGCAGCTTGACAAGTATAACTTATATTTTTTCAGCATCCACACCCACAAATAAAGCTCAATATCTTGTCGGCTTTGTCTACCTGAACTCGAAAAAAAATTCTGGAGAATTTCCGTTCTCTGTCACCAGGCACACCGAAGTTCTTCTCAGTACTATTTGCCAGTTTCACTCCTGCATTTTACGCCTTGGCTTAAGGCTGTGTCAGACCAATTGACATAGGCAAGAACACCAAGACTACATCAAAATGATGTTATGCTTAGCATAGTTATGCAGGGATCGTCTTCAGTCGTGGCATGCTCCTAACATAACACCATCAGTCTCCAAAATCCCCCGAAGTCGGAGTGTGGCTGCTCACGTGGCGGGGGTAATCAAAAACGGTCACACACGTAATGTTCTCATCTGTAGCTGATACATGTGTACTATAACGTTCAAGTACTTCGGCTGCTCGGATGATCCCTGGAGTCTTTTAGCCAGGGTACAACAACGACAACAACAACAACAACTCCTGAATTATCGCTGTTTTGTCATCGTATTTTTGATTGTTTCTTACGAGCGTATTTTTTCAGCATTAAACCAGTCAACTAGGTTTCAAATTCCTTTGCAAAGCACCTCTTCCTCCGCAGTACTAACTGAACCAGGTGTTTTAATATCATCGGCATACATCCCACGTAAACTGCTGACCACGTCAGGTGGGTCATTCATATAACATCAGGAACGAAAGCCGCCTAAGACCTGCCCTGCTGTACCCCAATCACAACGTGTCTGCACGTGGAAAATGATCCTTTTCCTTTAGCCGCAGGAGGACGTCTTGTGGGGAAGTCACTGACGCACTTTACAACGGTACTGCCAATGCCGTATGCTTTCTGTTTCAGTGGAAAACGAATATAATGTGGAACAGAGTCAACACTTTACAACGGTACTGCCAATGCCATATGCTTTCTGGTTCAGTAGAAAACGAATATAGGGAACAAGAGTCAAAAGCCGATAAAAAAAAATAGAGATGCATGGTTTCAGCGGGTGTACCTTCATTAGTACTAGCAGTCAGCCATCCAGAACCTAAAGTATAATTATTAGCCATGCAAGAACGCCTGTGCACAAAACAATGCTAACACAAATAGAACAGCCTGCTATGTTCCAAAATGATTAGAGGCACCATTTCTCGTGATTTGCTCCCTACGCTTGTGAAATACACCGGTTAAACTTACTAGGAGACAGTCTTACCAGGTATTGGCTTCTGTCTCCCTTTTCAATAAGGTTTGTCACATTTGCTATGTTCCATTAGTAAAGCAGAATGTCCTCTCTGAGTGATGTTCAAAATGCAATAGCCAAGGGCGCTGCTAACTCGTTGGCTGGCTCACCAATCACTGCAAGGTGCAAACTGTACGGTCCTATGGATATATGAACCTCCAGTAATCGTAACAACTTCAATACTTTATTGAGCCCAATTTTAGCATCTTAACAAATCAAATCATTAATCTCCCCTATGGCAGTCAGGCATTGTCTATACGTTCTCCTCTGTAAACACTACAGAAGAGTCTGTTTAGCACGTCAGCAATAACATGTCTGTGGTTTCACGATCATCTTCAGCATTAGTCATCAGATCAGCATGTCCGTATTGTGTTTTTAACTACACATAGCATAACCAAAGAAATTTTTTTAGACTGCTCTTGGCTGCCTTGGCTTCATCTGTTTCGAAACATCTAACTGCTTTCCTGTAAGCATTTCTTTTTGGATACCATGCATACATGTATTCGTTTCTTTCCCTAGTCTGGGTGTACCTGATGCGCAGTCCGCTTGTTTTACATTTGCCAAAGCCGTGTCATTTGAACGTAAAGACTTCCCTCCATCAGAAATGCTAAAGCCGGTTACCAGTGGAACGAACTCCTCAGCTAAGGCCTTTATCTCTCCTGACAAAAGTTTCCATGCTTCCTGGGGATTTATAGCCTGAATTCGTGCACTAAGAAGGAATTTTCCATTTCCACGAGTTCTGTCGCTAAGGCTTATGTCCAAACTGTTGAAAAACATCGTTACAGACACTGCTTGTCTGGAGTGAAAAGGTCAACTTCCTTGTGCACAAGCCAGGTCTGATTTTCTGTCCTGTGACACCACCCAGATTACAGGCTGCTGTGTCTCTCTCTCTCGTCGAACCACACTCTCGCTCCAAGGACAGTAACTCTAATGTTCCGCCGGATGGATGTTTGTGTCTGTGTGTGTGGCGGGTGTTAAAAGGATATGTCAGTCACTCCTGTCAAGCCCAGAACTGAAACCACTGTTCGATTTCTGGGACAGGTCTGCAGGATGTTACGTGACTGTCAACACAGCGGCCCCCTTAACGCAACGCAACCCCTCTGTTCCACAATGACAGAATCCCTAGTTTAGATGCCCCCGTTTGTGTAGACGCCATTGATTGGCGCTTTCATTGACAGAAAGGGCTACTCTTCATGACAGCGCGAATCAATGATGGACACAATGGGGTACGGGTGGGGATGGACCTCTGAACTAGAACATCACCCTACAACCTGTTTACCGGTCCATTGTCATGGTGTTCGTCTGCGTGTATTGATCTGGGGCTTGTATGCTTTATTTCATGACTGGGTGGATCTTCTGGAGAAGCGCCGAGATTGTGTGGGCAGAACTGAACTGAGTGGCAGTTAGAAAGCTTTAGGATGGGGCAGGTGGGGGGGGGGGGGGGGGGGGGGGGGGGAAGTAGAAGGGGGTGCATGAAGGCTCTCGAACAATGTCCTAGTTGAGAGGCCCCTTTTTGTGTCGATCTCAAGAATGTATCTTCTAACAAAAGGAAAGTCATATGACCGTCATAGCTACAATTAGGGACGTGACCCAAAGGGGAGGCCTCTGAGCGAGGACTTTGCTGGCTCTTTGAACGTCAGTCTTGTGTGTTAGCAGTGAGTGGACGGGACCCAATAAGATCAGATATATAAAAAGCACCCTTGAATGAGGGGGCGACACTCTGCTTGTCTTCCTCATACTTAGACTTGACTGATAAACACGCTTTCTCTCCTCTTGAGCCAGAAAGCAACCTGTGCATCCACAGGGGCGCCTTTTCAGCTTCCCGGGTGTTTTGTTTTACAGGGGGGGGGAAATGGTGCCAATTGCACAGTGTCCCACTTTGGCATCGCTCCCGCACGATTGGAGTGTGTGATGCAGATTGCTTCGTTCGTTTTCCCTTCTTACACACTATCCTCTACCCCTTTCTCCTCCCATCTGTCGGGGCCAGTTTTCACCCTTTGTAACAATGGTTGTTGACTTTCGAACAAGCACCCAGGTTCCACCCCATTTTGTGAACTCCTCCCCCCCCAATCTCTCCGCCATACGTGCAACACTCCACCGATCCGCCAACCACCTGCAAAACAAACCCCTGCCAATTTAACTCTTGAGTCCGTTTCTTTTTTGAACCAAGTGTAATGACCAGAGTAGGGGCCTCGTTTGCCAAAATTTAACTAGGCTATTTCCGCCACTCGGTACGCGAACTCTGCCCGCACGAATAAAGATCCCACAACACAGTTGTTGTAGGCGTTATGTCAGAGGTCGCATTTGCAAAACCCCACTATCGAGCACTGCATTGCCTGAACGACCAGACCACGTGCCTCATACCGTACTCGGACACTAAACAAGGATTTGTTGCCACTTGACAAGACACGATTGAATTCACACCTCGGTGAAATCCAACCCCCACAGGCTGTGTCAGTATCACTGGCCGTTCAAGCACGTCTGGTCTATCAATGAAGAAACTGGGCACCACTGGAGCCGATTTCAAGAACTTGAGTGCGCTAGGTTACAGTGACCTTACCCAGGACGTTATTGGGTTGGTTTCTCCCGGTCACAACATACCCCAGACCGACATAGCAGGCCAGATAGTATGCTCGACGCAGTCAGCCGCTGTAGAATTGAGCACCAGCAGCAGACAAGGGTTCGTTCGGCACAGACAGCTTCCGCCAACGGGTGGAGGTGTTGTCAAAGCGGTAAGCTGTCTCAGGGGGGGGAAAAAAAAAGGACTATGTGTTCGAGGAGGAACCCTGTTGTTAGTGACCACACACATTCATGATGAATAATTTGCCCGCTCTTGCGAGCTCGGATGTTGGTGGGTTGACGTTGCAGATTTTTTAGAGGTGTTGTTTGTGTTTTTCGTGTGATGTTTTGTGTGTTTTTGTTTGGGGTTTGGGTGGGGTTGATCCGCGCTGTCCCACAGAGAGAGTTTTTGTTTTTTTTGTTTTTTGTTTGTGTGTTCCCCCGTCGTTTTTTCTACTGGGTCCATTCCCTCTTGTCAGCAGGATTTTTATCAATTTTTTGGTTTATACTCCACGCCGTTTCATTCTGAGTCACAGTTCTTTCAGCGCATTCAGAGCGACACAATGAGGTGTTGCGTCTAGTCGTTTGGCTTTGCTGCGTCGTTGTGATGCCACTGGGCACCGTGCAATCCACCAATTCAGTTTTTCTCAGTGGTCAAGTGTCAAGTTGATTCGAGAGGCAAACCTCGGCCGGAGGAGACACTTGCCTGCTGGACGAGTCACGTCCTTCGTGTGATGTTCATGATTGCCTATGCGATGGTACCCTTAACGTCCATAGTGACCCCGACCCCCCCTCTCATAGGATTTTCGATTTATCCTCCCGAGACCATCCCCCCGCTCCCGACCTTCCCACCGGGACACGTCGGTTGCATCCTTTGGTTGTTGTTACATGAGAGCTTTGTTTCCCTTCCCTGTGGCTACCGCTTTTTTTTTCGTCGCTTGGCATACACCCCCACCAGCCTCCAACCCCTCGTGTTTCTTTACCTGCTTTAGGGCATACCCCTACAGTATGGCTCTCAGCATCCCTGCGCCGCGGTGAAAGCACATAAGTCCCCAAGATTGTGGATGTGAAGTGCTACCGTGAGAGAATCTTTTGGCTTTATCTGTGTTTTGTGCCACCCTGGGTGTTTTGTTTTGTGGTTCACACCCGGGTGCGTGACCAAGCCTGGCATCCAAGTATGAGAGCCACCCCCTCCCAGGACAATCCCTGAGTTCACGCTGGTGGCTTGGAGCCTTTGGCTATGGTAGCTGTACAGGTCTGTGGATGCCCAGCAGAGGACCACCAGATTCATTACAGAATCCTGTCTACAGGTGGGATAGGCGATCGAGAAGAAGAAGAAAGGGAATGTCTTTCGAGCCAATTTTCAGTCGGGTTCTTCCTTTCATCTTTTGAATCAGGTGAAAATGGAACACAAAACGGTGGGTGTTGTGCAAGTTTTAGTCATCAAATATCAAGTGCTCCTTGGTTTGGCTTGGCTTTCGAATGAACATGATCTAGATCGAATGCTAGAACACACCGACAGTTTCTTAGCAAGAGTAAATATGCCCTTTGAATCTTCAACCAAGGAGCAAGGTTTTGATTCCGTGAAGAGGGATTCCATCTCCATCATGCTGAAGAAAAACATTCTCTCTTAAACACAGTCATTAGAGCAGAAGGATGGGGGGAGGGGGGGTATCCGCAACCAACAGAACGATTATGAAGTTTGTTGACAGCTGTTGTGTGGCTGTTTGGGGCACAGAGAGGGGCACTGACTTCATTCAAGATCGAACAGCCCTCTTCACATCATTCAAACCAACACTCAGATTCCATCCGATAGTCTCCAGAATCATGTCAAACTACATTATGAATGTCCCTTTGCTCACTGAATCCGGGTTCTAATCGGGATCAGCACCAGATCTTACAATTACAGTAATATCAATAATCTAATGAACTTTTTTTTTTTTCCTCTTTTTCATGGAGACACACGCCTTTGATTCTTCACACACACACACACACACACACACACACACACACACACACACACACACACACACACACACACAAATGTTGAAAACTACCCAACCTCGCAATCTTAAAGAGAGTAAACGGACATTCCTGCAATTGAACTTTCATGCAACTCTGCATAAAACTTTACTGAGTTCCTTCTCGGGCCCACAA
>JADBJO010002450.1:87500-90000 GCA_016801955.1 Conus betulinus
GGAACCATTTTCATTTAACATCTTTATATACGTCCAATCTTCTTAAATGCTTTGTGCCAACATACTTCAGTTCCAAGTCTTTTTCTGTCCACTTTCCACAACGTTTGGGTTCAGTCGTATCTTGCATTATATATATTGTGATAAAGCTCTCGCTCCTCTAGGAGTTGAATGGGAACTTTTCCGTAGACACTAGATGAACTAACGTATATAAGAGACACATTTTTTGATGTGCAATGATATCATGTATGTTGGATGCCCATTTTTGACGTTACGCTATACACCTTACATAGGGAATCTACCTTCAACACCTTATGAATAATGTAGATGGGGTCCCCACCTTTGATAGCTACTAAACTACCGTAGCGCTGAGGGGCATGTTTTTGATACACAATGATCTACCATAATTATGCGAAAGGCTTTTTTTTTTTTAAACTCTTAGTGATCTATCATGGATGAGGAACCTACTTTTGATACCTATTGATCTACCACAGATGGGAAAACCCACCTTTGACACGCAGTGATTTACCATAGATTAGGAATTCAACTGTGACACTACGTGATTTACGGTAAGGGTTGGGTCCTTTTTTCGACACGAGTCCTTTCCCATAGATCAACGGCCTATTTTTGACACGACACAAACTATTATTAGCAGGGACCTTTTTTTTTTTTTTTTTTTTTTTTTTTTTTTTTTTACTTAGCGATGTACCAAAGGTGAGGGACTCTTTTTTTTCTTACGTCTGCAAGTCTGCGGTCCTTTAAAAAGAAGTCCTAGTAACCTTTCGCAGGTGAGGAGCCAGTTTTTACTTCTCGTGATCTGTAATGTTGTGTGTGTGTGTGTGTGTGTGTGTGTGTGTGTGTGTGGTCCCATTTCAGATACCTACAATGTACCGTAAGTGGAGAATCCACTTTTGACCAGGGAGTGGTCTACCATAGGTTGGTGACCATTTTTACCACACTGTAGCATGCCATAGGTGGAACATTTACTTTTCACGACCAGCAATTTGCCGTTACCTGGGAACCCACGTTTGAAACACTGTGATCTACCTTAGGTGGGGTACTCCTTTTTAAACGCGGTGGCATCTCCAAAGTGTGGGAACTCTTGTCAAGACGGCTTCTGATCTACCCATGGGTGGAGGACCACTCTCCAGACAGCAAACGGTCTACAAAAATGGAAACTCCGCTTTTGACGCATGGTAATTACCATACTTTTAAGTCCCACTCTGTAACACTCGGTGAGGCACAGAGGGATGGGAGAGGGGGGAAGGAGGTGGATGATCACTCTCCAAACAGCGAGCGGTCTACAGAAATAGAAACCCCGCTTTTGACGCATGGTAATTACCATAGTTTGAAGTCCCACTCTTTTGACACTCGGTGGTGTACAGAGTGATGGGGGGGGGGGGGGGGGGGGGGGGGGGGGGGGAGGGGGGGCGGAAGTTAGAGTGGGGAGTCAAGTTGGACAACTCGCGCTTTACCTAAGCTGAGGAAGGTCACTTTTGACACACACGGATCAGCATCAGCCGTGGGTGGATGGTGGATGGAGGAGAGAGAGAGAGAGAGAGAGAGAGAGAGAGAGATAGAGAGAGATACAGCGGCACCATGGGTGCGTGCGCCACCGTGACTATCAACAGCTGTGACAACACTGATGATCCGGTATCGATCTCGCCACAGCCATTGGGCCAGCGACTCTCTCTCTCTCTCTCTCTCTCTCTCTCTCTCTCTCTCTCTCTCTAGCTTGTCTCTTTTGGTTTGGTTGCCTGTTGTTGTGTGGTTGTAGAGTTTTCCCTCTTTTTTTCTTGTCTATGAATGTGTGTGGTGTGTGTGTGTGTGTGTGTGTGTGTGTGTGTGTGTGTGTGTGTGTGTGTGTTGTTGTTGTTGTTGTTGTTGTTGTTTATGCCGAGTGTTTATTGTTGTTATTTTTTGCTTTTGTTTTGTGTTTGCATTCTTTTCCTCACCTTAGGGCTCTTCTTATTTTAAAAAAAATATTCCTCTGGGTGTTCGTTTTTCCCCCCATAATGCTCTCTCTCTCTCTCTCTCTCTCCTCTCTCTCTCTCTCTCTCTCTCTCTCTCTCTCTCTCTCTCTCCTAACTCTCTCTCTCTCTCGCCTCTCTCCCAAAGACCTCTCTGTCCCCACCCCCAATCCCACCCCCGCACCGCCACCCACCCCAAAGACCCCCTCCCCCCCCACCCCCCCCCCCCCCCCCACACACCACCCCACCCACCCCCCCAACGCCTTGCCAACAGCTACCACCAGTAACTCTTTCTCGCCCGCTCGAAGCCGCCCGCCGCCGCCGCCGCCAGTCGATTGTCAGATGTGAAGCGAGTGCGCCCACGGAAAGAAGGGTCAGTCTGTTCGTGTATTTTGTTCTGTACAGTGAACGGCGGCTACCGTGCGAGCGAGCAAGCGAGAGTGAGAAGAGAGAGAGAGCGAGCGCGAGAGAGCGAAAGAGAAAGAAAGAAAAGAGGAGAAAGAGAAAGACAAACAAACAAAAGAAAAAAGGAA
>JADBJO010002450.1:95000-105000 GCA_016801955.1 Conus betulinus
ATAAAAAAAAATTAAAATATTTAATGTAACCCACGTATATGAACATCCCTAAGTGCTCAAGAGTCACCGTCGAATGAACAGACAATGTTCACTCTGAACAGTATGCACAGATTCATTACTTCATTCCTCATTTATATCCCCCCTACCCACCCCCTCCAACCCCCCACCCCCCCCCCCCCCCCCCCCCCCCCCCCACCCCACCCCACTCACCGAGTGGTCCCAGCATGTCGTCAGTTGTGTGTGGGCAAAGCGCTGGAAGGTTAAATTCAATGAGAACAAGAACAGAACTGGTAAATATTATCCGAGATCGCGAACAAATTTATCCACTGACGTTCGGTAACCACGCCTCTGCAACCAGTTACTGCACACAATCATCTTGGTCTGATTATTCAAAATAACTGTAAAAGGGGACGAGCATATCAGATGTACAGTAAAGAAAGTTAACATGTTGATAAGTTGCCTACGAAATTACAAATATATAAGATATCGAGAAAAGCATTAGAAACCATGTTTTACATCATTTATCTTGCCGCACTTTGACTACGCCGATATTGTCTGGGACAACTGCAGTGAAACACAAGCAAACATGCTAGAAAATATTCATTTAGAAGCAATTCGCATCATTATAGGTGGGTGTTTCAAAGGCACAAGTCACAAAAATTTGTATGAAGAATCCGGATTCTGCTCTTTAAAAGAAAGGAGAGAAGGGACACAGACACAAACTAATAAAGTTTTATAAAATGGTCAACGGTTTGTGTCCAGAACACTTATGTAGCCTAGTACCAGATCTAGTATCAACAAGAAATCCCTATTCACGGCGAAGACCTCTTGACAGACATGTGCCACTATGTAAAACTGAAGTATACAAAAATTCATTTATTCCAACCGCAACTAAAATGTGGAACGACCTCCCTGACAACATAAAATCCACCAAATCACTTGGAGAATTTAAACGTTTTATTTCACGGGACGACTCAGTTGTTCCCTATTATTACTATTATGGAGAGAGAAATGAACAGATTCAACATTGCAGACTCCGCCTAGGAATGAGTGATCTAAATCAAGACCTTGTTAACCGTCATCTTTAAAGCGGATCCGGTTTTGTCAATGTGGCACTGGTTTCAGAAACGGCCGAACACTTTCTATTATATTGTCCTAAATACACTAAAATCAGAAAAAAGACACGATTTCCACCCTTGCACCCAGTCTACTCGAAGTCGGTATTTTCTTCGTGGCAAGCAGTCCCTCCGACGTGAGGATAACGAAGCTATATTCAAAGCTGTTCATCGTTTTATTAAGCAATCAAAACGTTTTTGAAAAACATGTAAAACTTCGCGTGCGGTAATGATACAGATGTTTATGAAAATGAAAATGAAATCTCTTCTCTCTCTCTCCTGAGTCCTCCTTCTCTCTCCTCTCTCTCTCTCTCATCCTCTCTCTCTCTCTCTCTCTCTCTCTCTCTCTCTCTCTCTCTCTAAAACGCTTCATAAAAACGTTAATGATGTGTGAGTGGTTGACTATCATGCATTTTATAGTCTTTAGTGTTTACTTTGCTTACTACTATCTTTCTTATTTTTTTCTCATTTTGTTACGTGTTTGCATTATGTGTATGTGTGTAAAGTATGTTTATGTACATGTATATATTTATATTACATTTTTGTATACGTGTGGGGGTATGATTTTTGTGTTGTTTTTGTTTCTTGCGTATTTTGTTTAGCATAGTAACTTTAAAGTATCCTGTCATTTCCTTGTCTACATGTGTAATTATAAACATTTGAACACACTATAAGCATAAAGCTTGTTGATGTTCAAATTTTCACATTTTTGTAAAGCAGAGGAGCGAGAAAGAGGCGAGAGAGAGAGGGGGGGGGGGGGGGAGGGGGGGACGAAAGACGGGAAGGAGGAAGAGGGAAGAGAGGGGGATGGAGGAGATGAGAAGGGGGATAGAGAGAGGGGGAGGGGGGATGAAAACGAAAAGAGAGAGGGGATGAGAAAGGGAAAGAGAGAGAGGGGGAGCGATTGAGAGAGACGAGGGGAGATAGGGGGAATAGAGAGAGGGGGGTTTAGAGAGCGAGATGGGATAGACAGAGAGACAGAAAGAGAGACAGGAGAGAGGGGGAGAGAGAGGGGGAAAGAGTGAGAGATTGATGCTCATAGCCGACTGGTTGAGAGATTGATGCTAATAGCCCTCTGACCCAAGGGCCATTTCAGGGCTGTTACAGCGTTGGAGTAAAAATCTCAAATCACACACACACACACACACACACACCCACAACACACACACACAAAACTAATCCACACAACACATTGAATTTTTTTTTTAATTTTTAAAAAAAGACACCTTCTAGTAAGGCACAGGAGGAAATTTCTTTAAAAACTTTCTTCCCTTAAAATCTTTAGATAAGATGAAAAAGAAAAAAAAAAAAAGACACGGTCTCTCAGAAAATCAGAGACAACATCTGGGACATCACTGAATAAGATTTTCGTCGAGTCTGCTGTAAATATGTTTTGTCTTACATCATGCAAGTCTAGTCCCAAGAAGAGAGAGAGAGAGAGAGAGGAGGGCGGGGGGGGGAGAGAGGGGGGGGAGGAGAGCGACGAGATGGCGGAGAGAGCGGGAGTAACGAGAGAGGAGAGGAGGGGAGAGAGAGGAGAGGAGAACAAATACACGAGAGGAGAGTAGAGAATTTTTTTTTTTTAAAGGGGGGGGGGGGGGATAAAAGGGGGGGGGGGACTAAATATATAAGAGAAATAAACAGGGTGATAAAACCGTAATTGTCGATGTTTTATAAAAAACTGATCAGCCTGTTATAGAACTGTGGAGATACTCGATCCTTTTCCAAATAATTATATTTACCATTCCGAGAATGCAAACTATTTTCTTTTTTTTCCCTCGGGCAAAAAAGTAAGCCATTTTCTACACAATAGACCAGCAGAAAAAAATCTTCAGCAATATTTTTCCTTCAATAACCCAAGCGTTTGATTTTTTTTTTTTTTTTTTTAGGACTTTTGTACTTGGAGAACTGAAAACGAGCCTGAATACTTGCTTAGAGAACTGAAAACGAGCCCTGAACACCTACTTGGAGAACTGAAAACGAAACTGAACACCTACTTGGAGAACTGAAAACGAGCGCTGAATGAACACCTACTTGGAGAACTGGAAAACGAAACTGAACACCTACTTGGAGAACTGAAAACGAGCCTGAACACCTACTTGGAGAACTGAAAACGAGCCTGAACACCTACTTGGAGAACTGGAAAACGAGCCTGAACACCTACTTGGAGAACTGAAAACGAAAAAACAAACTTGGAGAACTGAAAAACTGAAACCTACTTGGAGAACTGAAAACGAGCTTGAACACCTACTTGGAGAACTGAAAACGAGCCTGAACACCTACTTGGAGAACTGAAAACGAGCCTGAACACCTACTTGGAGAACTGAAACGAAAACGAACACCTACTTGGAGAACTGAAAACGAGCCTGAACGCTACTTGGAGAACTGAAAAACGAGCCTGAACACCTACTTGGAGAACTGAAAAACGAGCCTGAACACCAACTTGGAGAACTGAAAACGAGCCTGAACACTTCCTTTTTTGGCTAGCTCTGTTAAAATCCTGGTGCATTTAAGACAAGAAGATTCTGTTTGTTTTAGAAGGGGGGGGGGGGGGGGGGGGGGGGGGGGGGGGACCGTCTCATCGAGTCCTTGTTTGTATACTGCAAATGTCCGCTGGCGTTACAAAAACCGTCAAGAACGTTCAACTATGTCAGAGAGGAAAGGGACGGAATCCCTCTGCAAAGGAGGGGGGAAGAAGGGGGGCGGGGGGACGTGGGGGGAGGGGTGTTTTCATCTGGAAGTTTCGGGGTTTGTGTTTTTTTGCTGCTCTCAGCGCCGTATTCTTTAATATATGCTAACAAATAATCTGAAGTTACGTCAGACTAGGAATTCAACGACAAAACAAGGTAAAGATAGACAGACGTGCAGACAGTAAAAAAAAAAAAAACCAAACAAACAACAAACAAAGGAAGAGAAGAGAAAAAAGAATAGAAAGCCAATCTGTGCAGTCTGCAAAATCAGTTTTTAAACTATAATACACTCGCAAATTTAAAAAAAAAAAAAAAAAGAAAATGAGTAGCACGACATAGAAGCAAATTTGTGAATCGGGTGCAAGGGAAATAAGCGACAATTATCATCATCAACAGCTTCATCATCACCATCATATTTTCCAAAAGACCGGGTCAGATTTCACTTACGTCAAATTTCCGCCCACCTTCTGTCAAGATAATCATCGGTGATTTAAAGATTGCTGTCAGTGCGTTTAGCAAATGGCCCTAATACACATTCAACGCATAACAACTCTCTTCAGAACAGGAAGACAAACAGCAACAGCAAAAAGAAAACATGGCGTATGACAAGTGGACGTTCCCCGAGCGCGTTTAAACCCTTCGCCTTGCACCTGAAAAACTGCGTCCCCGCAATTACGTTCCTTCATAGTCATTACTTTCATAGGTTGTTTCTGAACATCTTTTAGATACCATGAGGTCAAACAGGTGGGGTTTTACATACCATAAGATCTAACAAGTGTTTTATATATATATATATATATATATATATATATATATATATATATATATATATACTACTGAAAGGTCGAACACTTTTTTTTCTATCTGCATATTGTTTAAGATTAGACAATTCTAGTACACTTAGAGTCTTGAACGTTTTTTTTTTGTGTGGTATATTTTAAAATCAGACTAATATTCAATCTTACAGAATGCTCAGTACTGTTTGATTTTAAAGTGTTCTAAGGCATCGAACAGTTTTGAGTATACTGTAAAATGACCCAGTGTTAGGGTATACTATAAGATTTAACAGTTTTCGTGTATTTTACATTGTCAAACAGTTGTTGGGTTTTTCGTTTGTTCGTTTATTTTGTTTGTTTTGTATACTATGAGGTCGAACAGTTTTTTGTTATACTGTAAGTCGATCAGTTTGTGGCATACCACAAGATTTGGTACATTATGAGATCGAACAGTTTTTTTTTTTTTATATAATATTGCATCAATATGGGGTATACTTATCAGACTGAACGGTTTTGTTGTTGTCTTTAATTTTAGGGGGGGAACGGAAACGGTTGCTGTTGTTGTTGTTGTTGTTGTTGTTGTTGTTGTGTGTTTTCAGGACAGTATAAGCAGAAGAACAGTGTTGGCATGCTACAGAATCGAGTGTCGAACAGTTTTCAGTATACTACAGTGACGAACAATTATACCGTAAGGTTGACCAGTTGGTTTATTATAGGTTTAGACGTTTTTGGTACACTATAAGATAAACAAGGTACACTAGTTTACAGTATACAGGATCACACAATTTGGGGAAAATGGCAAGGTCGAACATTTTTTCCCCGTGCAGTATTTTCCGTACAGTAAGATCGATCAGGTTTTGGTAAATATAAGGCCGAGCGTATTTTGGTGTACTGTGAGCTCGAGATGGGTTCCTTGTACTTGAATGGTTAAATGATTTTCAGTATGCTGCAAAGAAGGTCATTCTTCTGTGTGCTATGAAGCAGAACAAATTTCAGTCTGCTATAAAGCAGAACTGATTTCAGTACAACATAAAGGAAGCCTCGTTTTTCGTTCCATATCTATTTTGCGCCCAGTTGAGGAGATAAGTGTTCGTTCTTCGTTTTCATTGTCTTAAATGTGTTGTTGTTAGGTGGTTTGTTTGTTTTTTTTGGGTCTCGCCTGAAGAAGGCCAAAGAGGTCGAAACGCGTCGTGTTTTGTGATTTTGCCATGAAGAAAACAGTTTTAAGCATGCAGTCAGAGATGAAACGGTTTTCAGTGTACTGTTACAGAGAACGGTACCGAGTATAGTACATGGACATCATTTCAGTGTAGTATAAAATAGAACACTTTCTCGTACGCCATAAGTTAGAACGGTTTGCAGCATACCATGAGATTGATCGGTTTCAGCTGACTATAGAATAGAACGGTCTTCTGTAGGCAGCAGAGGTAAAGGGTTTTCATTTACTCTAAGAGTAGAACAAATTTCAGCATGTTGTAAAAAGTAAGATCCGTTTTCAGTTCGCCACATGTCTGAACGTCTCTCACCACGTTTTAAGCTAGAATCGTTTGATTTCAGTAATTGTCAAATAAAAGCGGGTTTCAGTATACCACATGACTAAATGTTTTGAATTAGAACGGTTCTCAGTCCACCATAAGATTGAACGACTTTCAGTACATTATAAAGTTGAACGCTTTACAGTAGAGTATGAATAGAGTAAAAATTGAAAGTAGAAGGATTTGCAATGTATAGGACTGAACGGTTTCAATATATATCATATGGCGGGAGCAATTTTCAGTACACAATAACGAAGAAAGTTTTCAGTACGCTATAGAAGAACAAAGAACTGTTCTCAGTATACTCAAACTATGCAATAAGATTGAACTGTTTTCAGTCAAATATGAAGAAGAATAGTTTTCAGTGTTCTACAAAAATAGCACAGTTTACAGTTTTACTGCAGGGGTGAATATTTTACAAATTTTCACAAAGTAGAACAGTTTTGTTAATGATATGGAATTTTAATAATACTTTTTCGCTTTAAAACACAGAGTAATACTGGTTTTCGCTTAACAATAAGGTCACATGGTTTTCATCGGGTGTTTTGTTTTAACTAAATCTGGAAGTCTCACAGTGTGATTTTGCCCCTGATACTGATTCTCTCAGTCAGTAACTTGCAAACATTACGCGGAAATCCGCTTTCCTATTTTAGAGTGATCCAGTAGACACACGCCCACACACAAACGCGCACATGCGCGAACAGAGAGACAGACAGACAGTCAGACAGACAAAGACAGAGAGATAAACAGACAGACAGACAAACAGATGAAGAAACACGAAGCCAACCCTGCTCTGCAGTACCCTCAAACGCGCAGGATAACCCTCCTCAACATCAGGAAACAGGCAAAGAAACACGATCCGTCACATTGGGGCGCCGACTGCATGTCGCGCTCGTGTTACGCGCAACTGACAAGACAGCCGATTGGTTGAAAGCAACGGGAGAGAGCGGAAGCGCTTGACAGAAGACGCGATACTTTTTTTTGATGTAAAAAGATGAGATCAGAGAAGATCAGAGAGAGAGAGAGAGAGAGAGAGAGAGAGAGAGAGATTAGTAGCTGAATTTGCTGTTCCCGGACTCCTTTGACGAAGAGAGGTCGGGTGATTTGTGTAAAAATCAGCTGGATAATGTCCGTCTACTCTGATTGTCTTTTGGCAGACCAAGTGATAATCTAAACGTAGATTTATTTCAAGAATGAAATAAGGAGGCGCAGGTTGTTTGTTTGTCGGCAATTCGACGTACTGTTCTGTTTATTAACAGAGGTTTTCTTCCTGTGGCAATGCAACAATCATTGTGCGAAATAGTGCTGTCTCGGCCTCTTTTTCTCTGTTCACTGTCTCTGTCTCTGTCTGTGTGTGTCTGTCCGTTCTGTCTGTCTGTCTGTCTGTCTCTCTCTCTCTCTCTTTCTCTCTCTCTCTCTCTCTCTCTCTCTCTCTCTCTCTCTCTCTCTCTCTTTTCCTGCCTCCCTCCGTCACTACTCTCTCTCTCTCTCTCTCTCTCTCTCTCTCTCTCTCTCTGTCTCTCTCTGTGTACTCTCTCTCTCTCTCTCTGTCTTCCTGTGTACCCCTCCCCCCTCTGTCTGTCTGTCTGTCTGTCTGTCTGTCTGTCTCTCTCTCTCTCTCTCTGAGTGTGTCTTTTTATCCTGCCTCCCTCCCTCACTAACTCTCTCTCTCTCTCTCTCTGTCTCTGTCTCTCTCTTGTCTCTCTCTCTCTCTCTCTCTCTCTCTCTCTCTCTCTCTCTCTCTCTCTCTCCCAGAGATTCTGTAGGGTTTCGGTGAAACCTGATGCATGAACGAACTAGAAGAGCACTCCGCAGAGCGCAGACCTCTACCATAATCAAACGAATCTTGGATCCGCCTTTAATTCGGATCCGCAGAATAGTCATAATCCACTGCGTTCGTCCTTGCACTCTATTCCATCTCTCCGTGAATTCTTTTAAAAATCGGTTTCGTCATTTTTAAATCCCCCCCCCCCCCACCCCCCCCCCCCCCCCCCCATATAATCTCACTGACGACTGCTCTGGATCTACCCTCACACCGGATCCTTACCACGGATCCATGCAAAAATTTAACGGAATTCATCCCTTTAGTAACATTTCATTTTTCTGCGAAATTACGTTAAAATTTGTTCGGCACTTTTTTTTTTTTTTTTTTTTTTTTTTTTAAGCAATCTTCCAGACACAGATCGACGGAACCAAGCGGTGCGGGTGACTATGTAAACGTCTTTGGCAGAGGTGCCCCACCACAGGGGTGGGTGGGAGAAGTAATAGAAGAAGAGATTCTGGAATGATTGCAAACAACGTTCATGACGTCCTGAATTTTCGGCCCCCACATCGTTCTGTTCCATTATTTCGCTTCCCAAGCGTACCGAGAGACAGGACGTCCATCTCTTTTTGCTTTGAGTGTCTTTGGTAACATTTCAACCTCGGCGGACTGCGGCTTGTTTTGTTTTTTTGTTTTTGTTTTTGTTTTTTCTTTCTTTCCGCATTGGTGATGGTGGGTGATGTGAACGGGACGTTGTGGAAGAGTCCTGCAATGAGACAGTGACGTCGGGACGGCGGGACTTCGGCGCTGGAGGACCGACCACCCTTTTCTGTGAGCTTCATCGTGCTCTGTTCAGCCTCACGCCGCTGTCGTTGCTGTGGTGGTGGTGGTGGTGTGGTGGCTCTTGCTGCTGTTGTTGTTGTTGTTGTTGTTGTGTTTCGCCGCCCCAGTGTTTTTGTCTCTTCCTTTCTTCTACGCACGCTTGTTGAGGTGAGTGACCTGTCACTTATGTTTCGTCTGTTTGTTTGTTTGTTTTGTGTTTGTTTGTCTCTCTCTTTTTTGTCCGCGTCTCTCTCTCTCTCTCTCTCTCTCTCTCTCTCTCTCTCTCTCTCTCTCTCTCTCTCTTTCACACACACACAACACACACACACACACACACACACACACACACCACACACACACACACACACCCACACACACACAGAGAGAGAGAGAGAGAGAGAGAGAGCCTCTGTACGTCTGTTTCTGTCTCTGTGTCCCTCTGTGTGTGTGTGTGTGTGTGTGTTGTGTGTGTGTGTGTGTGTGTGTGTGTGTGTGTGTGTATCCTCTCTCTCTCTCTCTCTCTCTCTCTCTCTCTATATATATATATATATATAATATATATATACATATATATATATATATATATATATCTATATATATAATATCCGCCTACCTATCTCTCCTTCACTCACTCTTTTCCCTCTCTGTCTCTCTGTCTCTCTCTCTCTCTCCTCTCTCTCTCTCTCTCTGTGTCTCTCTCCTTCCCTCTCCCCCTCTCTCTCTCTCCATCTCTCTGTTTCTCTCTCTCTCTCTCTCTCTCTCTCTCTCTCTCTCGTATGATTGATACCTTTCTATTCTGGAAACTGTTCGATGCCCAGATTGAAACCATCTTAACTTATGCAGCAGAAATTTGGGGGCTGGAAGATGTTCCAACAAAATGGTTTATGGAGAAACAGGAAGATATCCGCTATCTGTCAGAACAGCAATAAAATGCGTTAAGTACTGGATCCGATTGGTTAGACTGCGATGAATAGAATATGTAGACAAGCTTACGAGATGATGCTAATGCGGCTAGAAACAGATAGTTGTAACTGGGCTTCGAGAGTAAAGAATATTTTAATAGAAAATGGCTTTGGAATAGTGTGGCTATGCCAAGATGTCGGAATTGAAGAGGGGTTTATATCAGAATTCAAGGACAGGCTTATATCATGCTACAAGCAAAAATGGCACTCAGAGATTGAAACTAGCGATAAATACTCATGGTATTATTCATTTAAATCTGTGTTTGAACCAGAGAAGTATTTAACTTTAATTACAAACAAAAGAATGAGAGAAGCTCTGACAAGGTTTAGATTAAGAG
>JADBJO010002450.1:112500-115000 GCA_016801955.1 Conus betulinus
TGCTGAGGGCTCATTTTGAGAAGCATTTATTATTCCCCATTCACCCACTCAAGCACATACTGTTAGTCAGGCAGAATGATCTACCACTGCAGATAGAATGCTTATCTCCCCCTATTTCTTCAATCTAAGACATAAGACCAAGCTTTGTTTTTATAATTGAATATTTCTTGCAGTCATTGCAACACCTAGCTGCTCTGTAATTTGCTGGAACGGTGCTGGTACTTATCCTTGGAATTTATTAGTTCATTATATATAGATATATATAGATGTGATAGATAGATAGATAGATAGATAGAGACAGAGAGAGGGAGAGAGAGAGAGAGAGAGAGAGAGAGAGAGAGAGAGAGAGAGAGAGAGACGAACTGAGCTGTGTTCCCTTTGAACGGCTTTGATCTCCAGCCAGTGTAGGAAAATATCTCTTCATTTTTTCACCTGTCCGCAGAAGACCTGAAAAAGAAAACAGCCAGCTATTTGATATATCGCCGAAATAACCTTCAGCAACCTCTATTTCTCACCCCAGCTCCATGTTTATTATCTACTGAACTAGTAATCTCGGTGTAACCTACGTAGTGTAGACCTAATAAAAAAAAAAAAAAAAAAAAAAAAACCAGATCCAGAAGGAAAACAGGAAAATGATCTCATCTACCTCTCTTGCTGCCAACGGAATTGTGTCTTATGTATAGCGTAAACTCTGACTAGAGCAGTGCTACATCAATGACAAACTGCCCCCCCCCCCCCCCCCCCCCCCCCCCCCACCGACCTATATTTGCGTCACAAGGTCATGTTTACATGGGGGTTGGGGGGAGCCGATCTGTACTCAGTACACACTTGAGGTAGTAGAATTCATGTGAAAAAAACAACAAACAAACAAACAAACAAACAAAAAACCTGCCCAGACAAAAAAAAAACCTAGGGAAGATAACACCTTCTCTTCTATCGCAAAGAGAGTTACCTTTCCTCAGTTTTTGGGTCAAGCAAACAGATTTAGAAGGTCAAATATCTGATTGGAAGCGCACGCCGCGATAACGATGGGAATACCGACTGTCTGCATTGCAGGTGCGCTGTTTCACATCCATGTTGTGGCATTTCTTTTTTGCTTTTGTTTGTTTGTTTTCTATCTCTGATGGAACTGTCCAGCTGAATGGATGGGGCACACGTGCATCAGGTCGTGCCCCGCTGCCGGTATCTGTCCCATGAAACCGGCGGGGTCACCCCCCCGCTAACACGCGAGCTCTGGCACAGGTCACCTCCCTTGCAGATTGCTGAACATCGGTTATTGAGATCTTGTCAGTGGAGTAAACAAGCACCCCCCCAACTACGTCCTGCAGTCGCAGAATTTGCGTGTGACTATGAGCAGCAAGTGATAACAAATCCTTCATTTAACTGTCATCGAGAACGTTCTGAAATGCCGAAGAAACGTATCTCATTTGGTCTTAAGTCGTGTGTGTTTTTTCGCACAAATTTGAATAACAGAATGCTCAAATTCAAAAAAAAAAAAAAAAAAAAAAAAAAAAAAAAAAAAAAAAAAAGTGTAGGGGTGAGAGGTGGGGGGGGGGTGGGGTGGTGGTGAATATCATGAAAACTAACAAACAAATCCAAAGTGGGCCAGACATCCCGTCTGTCCTCCCTGACCTTTTCACTCCAAACGTAATTTCCGACTGTTTTGGGCTTTTAGATCAAAGAGGGGGGAAAAAAGACCGTTTTCCTAATTGACAGATATGTCCTCCGTGCTCTTCATCTTGACACTTCTTTTTAAGCAGACAACGATGTCGCAAGCTTTGTGACGTCTCGTAAATTCGTTTTTTCTTGTTGTTGTTGTTGTTTTTGTTGCTGCTGCTGCTGTTGTTGTTGTTGTTGTTTTCGTCAGCCTTCTAATGGCACCGCTCCAACGCTGTTGATTCCGGCTCGCCGGAACACAACCCCACCCCGGGTCTGTCCTGTCGTAGCCCCGATACCGGTAGTCGACAGGGAGCAAGGCAATATCAAGTCATCACCCGGGAGAGCCGGTCGGCGTCTGCTACACAGAGAGTTCCAGACTGCTGACTGAACCTCCACAATTGCCCATCCCAGCGATGCGATCATACAAAGCTTGGTATTTCATCCGTGCAACGGCGAAATTTCTTATTATTTGACTTTTGTCAATCAGCAGGCGCGTGGGGGTAAATAAGGTAACTGTGGACCACCTGTTATAAATTTCTTCTGCTTCACTTCCTTTCCAGTTGTTGTACTCCCAGTTCTTATAGAACAGGGAGTACTTTACAATGGGAACGAAGAAATGCTGTGTGTCTGTCTGTCTGTCTGTCTGTCTGTCCATGGTCAAAATGTGTTCCACTCACTCCAGACAAAATTTCGGGGCCGATCTTTCTGAAAATGTGTAGGTATGTTCCTTTTGGGTCAGGGATGATGCCCGATGTTTTATTCTACCAGAATAGCCGTTACTAGTGGCTATGAATGATAATTTTTAATTATCATATCAGGTCCAATAAGGGAAAATAACCAC
>JADBJO010002450.1:125000-130000 GCA_016801955.1 Conus betulinus
GAACCCGTTTCAGGAACTAAAAGACGATCGATCAATAGTAAGCATCACGTGAGGGACCTTCCCTGTGGGTGGTTCTGGCGTTGGGGAACTCCGGGCGAGAGGGAAAGGAGGTGGGGGATTTATGGCTGCAGAGCTGCTGTGGCGGCATCTTTTAATGAAGGCGGAAAGTCAGGGAACGAATGTGGATTAAAAAAAAAAAGTGTGTAGTGTAGTAGCAGTTGTGTGTGTTAGTGTGTGTGTGTGTGTGTGTGTGTGTGTGTGTGTGTGTGTGTGTGTGTGTGTGTGTTGTGTGTGTTGTGTGTGTGTGTGTGTGTGTGTGTGTGTGTGTGTGTGTGTGTGTGTGTGTGTGTGTGTGTGTATTAGTATGTATGTGTGTGTGTTGTGTGTGTGTGTGTGTGTGTTAGTGTGTGGTATGTCTGTTTGTCTGTCTGTCAGTCTGTCTCTATACCTGTCTGTCTGTGTTGCGCGTGCGGAGGGGGAAGATGGGGTGGACTTGGAAGGAGCATTAAAATCGTTGTACTCTTCTCTCTCTCTCTCTCTCTCTCTCTCTCTCTCTCTCTCTCTCTCTCTCTCTCTCTCTCTCTCTCTCTCTCTCTCTCTCAGACCATTTTCGTGCTTTGACCGCTTCTCAAAATAACTGACGTTCAGATCAATACAGTTCACAGACGATTTTCCAAAATGACTGACAATGGAATCAGCACAGTTCACAGACGATTTTCCAAAATGACTGACGATCGAATCAATACAGTTCACAGACCATTTTCCGAACAGCTGACTTCAAATCAATTCTGGTCATAGACCATTTCCCAAAGTGACTGAAGATCAAAACTCCGAGATCATTTCCCGAAATGACTGACAACAGCTGGAAATATTCAGAGACCATTCCCGCCATGACCATTCCCGCCAGTGGTTATCGCTTAAAGCACTGTACGTCAGAGACCAGTCCTAGAAATGACCATAGACGTAGAGGAAGGAAAATGACTGACTCTCAAATCAGTACAGTTCAGATACCGTTTCTCGCACTGACTGACGCTCAAATCAATACCATACACCATTTTTCGCACTGACTGACGCTCAAATCAATACCATACACCATTTCTCGCACTGACTGACGCTCAAATCAATACCATAAACCATTTCTCGCACTGACTGACGTTCAAATCAATACCATACACAATTTCTGGCACTGACTGACGCTCAAATCAATACCATACACCATTTCGCACTGACTGACGTTCAAATCAATACCATGAACCATTTCTCGTACTGACTGACGTTCAAATCAATCAAACCATTTCTGGCAATGACTGACGCCAAATCAATACCAATACCATTTCTCGCACTGACTGACGTTCAAATCAATACCATACACCATTTCTGGCACTGACTGACGCTCAAATCAATACCACAGACCATTTCTGGCACTGACGGACGCTCAAATCAATACCATACACCATTTCTGGCACTGACTGATGCTCAGTTCTTCACTGATCAGAGAACAGTGCCTGAAAAGACAGATGATCAGAGCAGTTTCGTTCATGGACCCTTACCTCAACAACTGTCGGTCAGTCAACAACGCTCGGAGTGGCACCCTGTCCCTGACTCTTACAGTATTACCATGACTTGCACTTATTATCTTTATTATTATTATTATTGTTGTTGTTGTTGTTGTTATTGTTGTTATTATTATCATTGCTATCATCATGAATACTTACATAACGCCTATCCTCGGCTAGAGACCAAGCTCTAAGCACTTTACAATCCACACTCGTTTACACTACGCTCTGCCTACCTGGGTAGTGCCGACTGAAGAGCTGCCAGCTGGCGTTTCATTCAGTCGTTTCCCGTGTCATCTAGTCAGTATCGTTATCGTTGCTCATTTCCTTACTTCCTTCATTCTTTCCATTTCTCGCGCAGGGTGCATGCTATGTGTAACGTGTCATCCATACCAACGGCCAAACTGGCCTTCTCTTCCGAAAGTTGGTGATGGGTTGTTACGTGTGTAAAAGATATGCGTGCATTCACACACGGAACTCAGTTTATAGTCTCACTGGAAGGACTGTATGGGAAATGGAGTCAGAACCAATGTTAACTCCAAGGGGGAAATCCCCCTGTACCGAAATGGCCCGGCAGAGATTTGAACCCGCACCCAGGATCACCAAGATTATGAGTCCGGCGCTCTACCACTGAGCTATTCCGGCCCCTACTTCACTTCAGACAGACATGTAGTACTTTCAGTAACCATTGTCCCAGTGGCAAAGGCAGACAAGAGGCTCTCAGAATAAACACACAAAAAAAAACCCGTCCCTTATGAAAAGGAAGCTCTAAGCTTGCCCGTGTGAACTCCCTATTAACAGTTTGCTGGTTTGTCCTGTGTGCTTTTTGCATCCATTAGTACCGGATGTATTGGTACAACAAGTTTGGGGTTTCGTGCATATAATCCAATCACTAAAAAAAAAAAAGCAAACGTTACTTTTCTTGTTAATTACGACAGGGTGACGTTTCCTCCGGCAACTGTTGGTTTCTCTGTCCGTCCGTCTGTCACGGACAAACTACTGTATCGATTTCAACGAACCTAGATGGAAAGATGGCAGGTGTTCTAAGGACGGATCCATATCAGTTTGGTGCGGGTCGGCCAAACTGATCCGGATCAAAAGACGGGATTTGAATCCGCCAGACTTTCTGTATATCTGTCCATGGACAAAAAGTTAGGGACTTCTGTTCAACAGTGTTCTTACTTGAGGTCCATCGTTAGCAATGAGGGATCCAAACTAGAAATCCTCTCAAGGGCGGCAGAGACAGTGTCAGCCGTGCTAGGACTTAAACCTGTGCAGGAGCCCTACAACACCATCAGAAGCAGACTAGTGGCCCCAAAGGACAAAGTGCACAAGCTAGAACGATCAGGGGAAATCTACAAGATCCAGTGCGGAGATTGTGACCAGATATACGTCGGAGAAACACAGAAAGGAATTGAAAACTCCGCATCCGCATCAAGAGAGAATCATCACCAGTCGGAGAACACTTGAACATCAGTGGACATGAGTTCTCCCAGAGACAATGTCAGCGTCCTGGACCAGGAACCTAAATGGTTCCAAAGAGGAGTAAAGGAGGCCATCTACATCGCGGCCACGTCTCCTTCCCTCAACCGAGACCGGGGGTGACACAACCTACCAGCAGCCTACACTTCCTTTGTTTCGGTCGCATGACTCGATTTCATCTCGAGATCACGGGCACCGAACCCAACTCACTCAGCGAGACATTCGGCGCTGACGAAGGCCTCTGGATGGAGACCGAAAGCTTCGCTTCGGCAAAGTGTTCCTGTGTGAAAAGGTACAAAGACTGTGTTTAATCTTGTACAGGACAATAACGTCTCCATGAACACAATAAACATCACGCTCCCCTTTGCACAGGTTTAGTCCATCTCATTGAGTACATGCCAGACATGGTCCCTCACAGCGGAACCTTGGAGAGAAGAATCCCAGCCACGGAGATGAGGTGTCACCACAAGATACTAGACATCAGATGTACTGACCTTGTCATCACCCCATGAGCAAACGCTTCTAACCCATCAAACGGCACGTCGGACCAGCTGAAGACCTGCTGGCATCAGCAGAGAAAACAGTCGGTACGGGTGAGGTAACGAGATTCTCTGGCCTCGCCAAAACAATCCTCCGGGGCAACTAGTGGAGAGAGAGAGAGAGACAGAGAGAGAGAGAGAGACAGAGAGAGAGAGAGAGAGAGGGGAGGAGGGGGGAGGAGAGAGAGAGGAGAGAGAGAGGCAGGGGGGAGAGAGACAGAGACACAGAGAGACAGAGAGAGAGAGAGAGAGAGAGAGAGAGAGAGAGAGAGAGAGAGAGACCTTGGACTGACAACACGTCTGAATAGACAGGGGAAATATTGCGGAGACCCAAGCCTTAGCACACAATTGATAGAACGGGACTAACCTGGTAATTTCTTCTTCAGTGTGATAGATACCTCAGTGACTCCCTATAGAAGAAGAGAAGAAGAAGGAGGAGGAGGAGGAGGAGAAGGAGAAGAAAAAGAAGGAGGAGGTGAAGAAGGAGATGAAGAGTGGATCGGAAAAGGAGGAAAAAGGAGGAGGAAAAGAGAAAGAAGAAGAAGAAGAAGGAGGAGGAGGAGGAGGAGGAGGAGGAAGTGGAGGAGGAGGAGGAAGAGGAGGAAAGGGAGAGAAAGAGGGACAGGCGGAAGAAAAATGCTGAGAAGAAGAGGAGATGAATGGGAGGTGGAGGAGGAGGAGGAGGAGGAGGAGGAGGAGGAGGAGGGGAGGAGGAGGAGGAGGAGGAGGAGGAGGTGGAGGAAGACCAGGAGGAGAAGGAGAAGAAAAAGGAGGAGGAGGAGATGAAGGAGATGAAGGAGCTGAGGCGATCGGAAAAGGAGGAAAAGGAGGAGGAAAAGAGAGAAAGAGAAGAAGAAGAAGAAGAAGAAGAAGAAGAAGAAGGAAGAAGATCTTGCAGAGACCTGCTCTCTCCCTTGAGTGCCCTTCGATGTTGTCCTTGTTTACGCCTGTCTGATTCACCTCACACTCTCTCTTAAAAAAAATGGCGCACATTAACGTTCCTAAGCAAATACATAAATGAATAAATGGATAAGAAAATACATGCATACATACATACATACATACATACATACATACATACATACATACATACATACATATATACATACAATACATGAATAAATAAATGAATGAACAGTAGAGAAAGAAAGAAAGAAAGAAATCAGTGAATAAATAACTGAATAAATAAGTAAATAGAAAGACAGATCAATGAATACGTAAATGAATACATGAATGAATGAATGAATGAATACATAAATCAATGAATGAGTAAACGAAGAAATAACAAATACGAACGAATAAAAGAAATATAAAACTGGAGATCTTAATCGGGGAAAGGGGAAGGAGCGGGCAGCCCAGCCGTCGAGCGATGCGGAGAAGGCTTTAGGGGCGCAAGGAATTGCTCCCTGCGCGACTGTAACTC
>JADBJO010002450.1:132500-145000 GCA_016801955.1 Conus betulinus
TAAGTTTTAGTGCGAGTTCGTAACGCAAATTTGAACTGAACAGCCTTTAACAAACTCATGTAAAAACTGCTCAATGGATTTTCAAGAAACTTAGTCACAAGATTATATGTGTACAACTATAATACCATTTAATTTTGATACGGATCCGTGATCCAGGTCTGGAACTTCTGCGTATTCAGGCTGATAATCCTGCTGACACCCCCTGTATGGACAGGCAAGGGTTAATCCCACCTGCCCAACAAAGGGCGTGGAGTTTTGTGTGCATGACCGTTCTTTTATCCCGACATTAAGGCAGCCATACTCCATCTTCGAGGAAGATGTATGCTATGTGTAACGTGTCATCCACACAAATGCCAAAGTGGCTTCTCTTTCGAAAGTTGTTGATGGGATTTTACGTGTATGCAAGATGTTATGCGTGCGTTCACACACGGAACCTCGGTTTATAGTCTCATTCGAAGGACTGTATGGGAAATGGAGTCAGAACCAATGTTAACTCCGAGGGAAAAATCCCCCTGTACCGAAACGGCCCGGCGGAGATTCGAACCCGCAACCCTTGGATCACGAGTCCGACGCTCTACCAACTGGGCTATTCCGGCCCCCAGATCGGGAACAAAAGTCGGAGTTATGATCCGTTCCGTCTTGACTGAGGTCTGCGCTTTTTAGTCCCTGCTAGTTCCGCGGTGTTGTCCATCATCACGACCCACCCTGTACCATCGCTGTGGTAGGATGTGGAACCAGCTTCAGGCAGGAAATGAGTTGTGGTTCCTAGTTTTGGCAACGTCACTTCCGCTTCCAGTGGCGCCTGCAGCTGGGGAAGACAGGGACTAGGGAAGGAAAATATGGCCTGATGGAACGCAATCTGGTTTTGACCTGGGTACCGTGCACGTTTGGTCTTGGGGGGGGGGGGGGGGGGGGAGGGGGGGGATGATTTATTGTTTATTGGCTATCTGCTCTGTTGACGAAAGCTCGTCACGATTTGGAGAGGAGCTGTTCAGGTGCTAAAGTCGCTCTGCTTGTCATACCTTCTTCTAGGCACAAGATCAATGAAGTAAACTTATGGCCCTTTAGCAGTCCTAGAGCGACAGCTTCGAATGCGCTACTACATACGATATTTACACGTATATGATATGTGTGTGTGTGTGTGTGTGTTTGTATATAGATGTGTGCGTGTGTGTGTGTGTGTGTGTGTGTGTGTGTGTGTGTGTGTGTGTGTGTGTGTGTGAGTGAGTGAGAGATGAGAGAGAGAGAGAGAGAGAGAGAGTTCTACCTTATATCCGTGAATTTGGGACTGCATTAATTCTGAAAGGTATTCATTATCTATTTCTACTTTTCTTTTCATCAATTTTTCTTTTTACCAATTTCTAGTATGTTTTTTATGTTTCATTTGTATTGATTTATTCATGCTTGGAATGTTCGAGATAGATTTTAATTAAACGAACCCATTAACTTTTGGTGCGAATTCGCTGTGCAAATTCAAATCAAGGAACGAATCCGAGATTCGTTTAGCAAAATTACGAACAAACAACTGAATCGATTTTAAAAGAAATGAAATGGAAAATGAAATGTTGTCCGAGGACAAAACCATGAAATTCAGGTGCGGCTCCGGATGCATATTAAGACGGATTCAGGATCCGTTCCTCTTTAGCGGAAGGCTTCGCTCTACCAAATGCCTTTTCCCTTTCCGATTTTTCGTGCATCATAACGGAAATATTCCATAGCTGCGACAGGACGTTGAACCAATATCTGGCCCGAATTGAGTTATGGTTCCTTGGGCAACGTCACTTCCGCTTCCTTTGGCCCCCATACCTGGGGAAGACAGGAGGAAGTAAAATATGGCCCGATGGAATTCAATCTGAGGGTAGCATGCATGTTTGGTATTGAGGGGTGACTTATGGTTTATTGGTTGTCTGATATGTTCACGAAAGAGCGTCACTTCTTCGGTGGGTGGGTGTTCAGGCGTTATGTCGCTCCGCGTTTCGTTTCATACTTCCTGAACACAACATCAAGCGGTTTACACAAAGTTATGGCCCTTTAATTGCTCCAAAAACGACAGCTTAGAATGGAGTAGTGCATTTTTAGAGAGAGAGAGAGAGAGAGAGAGAGAGAGAGAGAGAGAGAGAGAGTGTGTGTGTGTGTGTGTGTGTGTGTGTGTTGTGTGTGTGTGTGTGTGTGTGTGTGTGTGTGTGTGTGTGTGTGTGTGTAGTTGTGTGTGTGTACGTTAGATAGATAGATAGATAGATAGATGATAGATAGATAGATAGATAGATAGACAGACAGACAGATAGATAGATAGATAGATAGCTAGATGGATGGATGGACGGATAGATGGTTTGGACGGATTTGGATAGTTAGTTCTTTACGTTACATAGTCATTTTCTGATTGATATTTTCATCAATCCATTTATTGGCTTTTTACTTCTCTTTTAACGAATTTCTAACTCGTTCCAGTTTTTTTTTTTTTTTATATGTTCATTTTTTTTCCTATCCCCCTTCCTCCTCATCTCTTTCATCTGTTTCTGTCTCTACGTGTTAAGACAACTGAGACTGGCAAAGGCAGACAACCCCCACTGGTTTTGACACTCACGCATACGCAGACCACCCATGTTATTTCAATACATGTTTAAAACAAAGTTGTTTGTTTGCTGTTTTAAGTTTGTGCCGCGCAGTACGTAGATGGAGAACTGGTTCTAAAGTATTTGGAGTGAAAATGATAAAAATAATTGTTTGTTGTATTAAGCCCACCTGCGGCCGGAGAGAATACCGGTCCGCCAAGTGGTTGGCACCTGCCCTCTAAGAACGAGTGTGTGCGTGGTGTGTGTGTGTGTGTGTGTTGTGTGTGTGTGTGTCTGTGTCTGTCTGTCTGTCTGTCTGTCTGTCTGTCTGTGTCTGTCTGTGTGTGTCTGTCTGTATGTCTGTCTGTGTCTGTGTCTGTCTGTCTGTCGTCTCTGTCTGTGTCTGTCTGTGTCTGTCTGTCTGTCTATCTGTCTGTGTCTGTGTCTGTCTGTCTGTATGTCTGTCTGTGTCTGTGTCTGTGTCTGTCTGTCTGTCTGTCTGTCTGTCTGTCTGTCTGTCTGTCTGTCTGTCTGTCTGTCTGTCTGTGTGTGTGTCTGTGTCTGTGTCTGTCTGTGTCTGTCTGTCTGTCTGTGTCTGTGTCTGTGTCTGTCTGTCTGTCTGGTCTGTCTGTCTGTCTGTGTCTGTCTGTCTGTCTGTCTGTCTGTCTCTGTCTGTCTGTCTGTCTGTCTGTCTGTCTGTCTGTCTGTCTGTGTCTGTCTGTCTGTGTCTGTCTGTCTGTCTCTGTCTGTCTGTCTGTCTGTCTGTCTGTGTCTGTCTGTCTGTCTGTCTGTCTGTCTGTCTGTCTGTGTCTGTCTGTCTGTCTGTCTGTCTGTCTGTCTGTCTGTGTCTGTCTGTGGTAGCATGTGGTCAAGCACGGGACATTGGTTTAAAATTTCATCCAAAGTGCGACTTTGAGTGGGGGAAGGACGAGAGTCGAGGAGGGGGGTGGGAGCAGGGGGGGTGGAGGAGGGGGGAGGGGGGCATTGAATCTCTACAGCTGCTAACTCAGAACAGATAATCTCTTCTAACCTGGCTATCTTGAGTGGGAACCGAACTCCAGATGCCTGGAGCAAGAGTCTGATGGTTTAACCACTGTGCCATGTGCTAACCAGACCCACATCCTTTAGTTCCAAGCAAAAAAAAAAAAGGGGGGGGGGGGGGGGGGAGGGGGGGGGGGGGCTAAACCTTTCCAAACCGACAGATTAAAACCCCGCTGCTAATCTTTCCGTTGTCCTGACTGTTCTTCATCTCGCCTGCAGAAGATCTAAGAAATCGAAACGCGTCGTGTTTTTGTCTTGTAGTTCGTTTGTATATGTCATCAGGCGGAGTCATTTCAAATACTTTTTAAACTTAATCTTTAAATGTAAAATGGAACGGACACATGGACATGGAAGACAGGTTAGATATCTGCAACATGCATTTTGCGTTTACTCGTCAGTCACACTTTTTTTTTTTTTTAATGCTGATCGATGAGAATGAGGTGATTAGGATGATGCTACGGATTTCCATTCCGGTCTGAGACTACATGACAGGGCTGTACTCTACGCTTCCTTTCATAACATATCCCGGCGTCAACCAGGCCCGAGAGATACAGGCACCTGCAGTGTTGGTCAGGAAATTTGAGCAACACTCTCAGAAACGCATCCATTAAGTGGATGAAACTCGACTGTGTGGTCCCAGTATTCCCAACTGAGTCCGCAGCAAACTCAGCTCTGGGTAGGAGCCGGTCGGGGCAGAAAAAACCCCACATGACTCTGATTGGATTCGAACCCACGACCTCCCAGCCGGGAGTCCGCGACGCTAACCACTTCGCCACACTGCACATAGCCGTTCCGTTGCAGCATGAACCAGGAAGGTGTTAAAGGTGTTAAACAGACCGGCTCATAATTTGTCAGACAGCTGACTTGTGTATGGAACATACCGGACCTGACCATCAACACCAGGCTTGCAGCGTGTGTAGAGCAGTTGTCCTGGTCTCTGTGCTGTAGAGTTGTGTGCTGTGGATGATGCGTTATGGACAAAAAGAAATCATTTTGGTTTCATAAGCGAGGTTTTTCTCCCAAATCACGGGTATCTTGGAGGAGAACCAAAAAGTCCAGCTCCGAAATGATTCAGGGCGTTGAGCCCGCTGGTACCGAGGTTATCCTGATGAAGATTGACCTGCGATGGAGCGGATACATGGTCAGCATGGAAGCCAACCGCTCGCAAGAAAGAGATGGTCGTCTTCTCTGTGTTGGCGTCTCACTGAGGTCTTTTGCCCTACGGGAAGCATCAGGCCAAGAATGATAACTTTCCAGGGGGGACATGACTCCGTACTTTCCTTCGTGCGTCTGTCCAGTTGCTTCCCTTTCGTCCTCAACTGTTTCCTCATTGTCCCTTCTCCAGCTGTGTCTGGATCCGTCCATTACCCCCCCCCCCCCCCCCCCACGTCTCCGCCTCCCCCCTCCCTGTACCTCCCCACCGCTCAGAATAGTGCTTGACGAATGGTTCTGGAATCTGGCGTCCTAAAGATGCTTCTTACCCAACCCCATTTTTCACTACGCTCAGTGCTTCAAAAGGTTCCAGTGCAACCTTCAAGTTGGCATGCAGTACAAGGCACGAGAAGGGTCCATTGCCGCATTGTACAGACCCTCTGAAGGATTACTGAACAGATGGACCATTCTGAACGCTGGCTAGGAATCCTTGGCAAAAAGTCTGAAACTCTGGCACTTCGCTGGCAGCAAAAGGTCGGCCGGGCAAGTTTTCGAGGGGCAGTGGCTGAATCACGCCGACAGGAACTGTGATGCCTGGAAGGAGAGGACATGGCATTCAGTTCCAGGAATTGCCTGCCTAGAGGGCCGCCGTCTGTGCGGATCAGACAGTGCTGGGCCATTGTCAGACCTGCGTCATCGATGGCTTTCTTTATCTCCAGCTGCCACTGACATCCGTGATCAATGAGGATGGCGATTGTGTGTGTGTGTGTGTGTGTGTGTGTGTGCATGCGTGCGTGCGTGCGTGCGTGCGTGCGTGCGTGCGTGTGTGTGTGTGTGTGTGTGTCTGTCTGTCTGTCTGTGTCTGTCTGTGTCTGTCTGTCTCTGTGTGGGTTTTGTGTGAAAAACGCGTGCTCGCGCATATGTGTGTGTGTGTGTGTGTGTGTGTGTGTGTGTGTGTGTGTGTGCGTGCGTGCGTGTGTGCGTATGCGTGTGTGAATGTGTGCGCGCGCGCGCGTGTGTGCTTGCGTGTGTGTGTATGTGTGTTCGTGCATACGTGTGTGTGTGTGTGTGTGTGTGTGTGTGTGTGTGTGTGTTGTGTGTGTGTGTGTTCGCGCGCTACCTTGCAAATGATGTATGACTATAAACACATGGTGTAGGTGCATCAACATGTGGACTATAATTAACAACACAGGGCATCTGAGCCTCAACAATACTTGACATATGAGCATCAATACATAAGGCGTCTTTGTATGAACACGTGGCAGCTGAGTATCAACACACGGCGTCCCGGTTGTCTGGTTTGGCGGTTGAAGACCGTGCTTCTCTGGGTCCAGCTGCCATTTTCAGGTGTGTCGCTTTCATGTATGCCTGTTGGCCGACTGAGGGGAAAGGCCCAATGACGGTGAGGGAAGAGATACTGACCGCAGGGAAAGTCCTGCTGACAGCGGGAAAGACTGCATCCCGGTATTGGTTGTGTCTAGAGTTGCGCTGTCTTCACCTGTCAGCGAAACGGCAACGAGTGCGGCCGTCTTAACACCTAACTAGCAGATGGACTAATTCAACATGACAATCTACATTCGTATCGTTGTGGAAAAAATGTAATATCAGGGCGAAAATCCACAGAGACGGAAATCCACGACCCCGTATGAATCACTGTGAATGACAAATTACAGTTGGAACATGGCGAAGTCTTGTGTTCAAGACTCTTCCATTGTTTGTTCAAGAAGCCTTTGAGCGTGTTTCAACGAACTAGCAGATGGTGGGCAAAAATAGCGCGCTGAAACCAATGCAAGGTACACATTTTAAGAACATTTGATATTCCACCAAGAAGATCGAAAGTCTTGGAAGAAATGAACAGCAGGTCTTCATATAATTCATCATGCATGTAAGGGCTCTCTTGTAGACCCGTAATTCATATGCTTTTGAAGACGGAAAGTTTCCTTCAAACTATATTTTCAGTTAGTTTTAGTGTGCATGAAATTTACACAGTAACTGAAATCAGAAAAAAGGTTTCTGTGGCAACGTAACTGATGTCTTCAGCAATGGATGTTGCAGATTGGTGAGAATTACACATTAGGCTTGGAATATCCCCCATGTCATGCAGATATACAGCTATTCATTTGTTTAGCTAGTTGTTGTTGTTAGTACACACACACACACACACACACACACACACACACACACACATATATATATATATATATATATATATATATATATATATATATATATATATATATATATATATATATATATACATATAAAACGATAGTACGGCAACATTGCGCATATTTTGTCTGCAGCAGTCCTGTCCCAGGAGAAGGTCCCGAAAGGACAGAAATCTTGGACAACATTTTTTTAACACACAAACAAAGAAAGGAGACGACTAAGCGATGTTGTTGTCCAGTTTTGTTTGTTTTTTTTTTTTTTCTTTTTTTCTACTTCTTAAATCGTTTTGCGACACCAGGAGAACTGACCTATCAACAGTGAGAGAGCGGTTTGATCTGGATCAAAAATACCACTAAAATGCCTAATAAAATTCTTAAAATGCTCGACCCCTTGGGGAGCAACATCTGTTAAAAACAGAATGGTAAAAGGAAGTTTTAAAATCGACAGGTCTGTTTCGAGCGATGGCTCTCTTTAAAAACAGAATGGTAAAAGGAAGTTTTAAAATCGACAGGTCTGTTTCGAGCGATGGCTCTCTGAGGAGAGCCAGCGCTCGAAACAGACCTGTCGATTTTAAAACTTCCTTTTATATATATATATGTGTGTGTGTGTGTGTGTGTGTGTGTGTGTTGTGTGTGTGTGTGTATTACACTCAAGCCAAATGTAAGATCCATTTTCTTTTAAAAGAACATTTTAAGTTCTAAATGAGGAGAGAGAAAAAAAATCTAGGTAGAGATGGACAGTAGGACTTCAGACATATGACAAGGCATGTAAGGGTGTGTTTATTCACGAGCATTTTCTATCTCTCTCCAACTGAACAGTCTTCTTTCAAGTGTCACAGTCCTTTACATGAAGTGTGCATACACATTTGCCAGAATTCAACAACACGTTCTGCGAGTGATCAGATAGATTGGAAGTGAGCTCTTAAACTCGCACATTCAGAAGGCCCTTGTTTAGCTGTCGACGTCATGTATGTTGGGTTTCAAGTGCAACATGCTGCTTTTGTTTCCAGGTAAAACGTTAGTGTGTCTGTGTGTGTGTGTGTGTGTGGGGGGGGGGGTTGTGCTTTGTGTGTGTGTGTGTGTGTGTGTGTGTGTGTGTGTGTGTGTGTGTGTGTGTGTGTGTTTCACAAGTACATTTCTTTCTTCTTGGCGCTTGTCTCCTTGTTACTGACAAGCGCAACATCCACTTTTCCTTTTTTTCAAATACAGCTTTCTTTACATGTTACGTTTTCTCACTGTTCTCTAGAATTCTTCCTTGCCTTTTTTTTTTGGAAAGGTTGCCCCCCCCCCCTCTCCTCCCACTTTGCTCCCCTCCTCCACCCCCACACCCCTGCACCCTGCCCCCTCCTCTTCCTCCCTCCCCCGACCATCCTCAGATTTCTTAGATGGGACGAGGGGTTTTAAAGGAGACGGTGAGGCAGGTTTGATTCGTGGAATAGAGAGTGAGGTGGGTTGGTGGGTGGGGGGGGAGAGGGGGGGGGGGGGCGTGTAAATGAAACATTTTCTGTACCTTAAGAAGCCTTGCTGTACAACTCGTAATTTACTTTCCATTTTTCGGCTCCTTTTGCACGGCGCGTGGTTACATCTCCTTCCCGTAAGTTTTTATCTCTTCTTCCTCTATGTTCGGTGACTTCCTCCTCTCTCTCTCTCTCTCTCTCTCTCTCTCTTCTCGTATCTATATATATATATAGCATATATAGATATAGATATATATATATATTATAATGTATTCTGGGCTCTATATATACATATATATATTCTCTCTCTATCTATCCTCGCTATTCTCTCTCACTCTCTCTATTCTTTCTCTCATTTCTCTCTCACTCTCTCTATTCTATCTCTCCATTCTCTCTTGTCTCTCTATTCTCTCTGTCTCTCTATTCTGTCTTCTCTATTCTTCTCTCTGTCTATCTCTAGGTTCTGTTCTCTCTTCTCTCTTTCTCTCTCTTCTCTCTTACTCTCTATATCTCTCTCTGTTCTCTCTCTGTTCTCCTCTGTCTCTCTCTTTCCCCTCTCTCCTCTCTCTCTCTCTCTCTCTCTCTCTCTCTCCTCCCCTCCCCCCCCCCCCCCCTCTCCTGTGTTCTTTTCCCCTAAATCCGTTGTCTCTCTCTCTCTAGCCCCTGTCTCTCTATTTTTTATGTCCCCCCCCCCTCGCGATGTGTTTCCCACGCCATTGACGCGCTATTGATTTTTGAAATTAATCACTTCTGTCCTCTTAGACCAGGGGAGATGGGGGAGGGGACAGCGTAAAGAACAGGCTCTGGGGATAAGAAGATGTACCTCGAGAGACGAGAGGGGAGAGAGAGATGAGCACGCCGTGGAGAGACGGAGGAGGAGAGCGGAGAGAGGAGAGAGCTTCTTCCTATAGTTCGTCTGACTTACCTCTTCTACAGCTGGAAAAGAGAGATCTAGAGTCTCTAGGGGAAGGAGGCTATAATGAGAGGGGTGAGAGGAGAGAGAGGAGTCCGAGAGAGAAGAGAGAGAGGAGAGAGAAGAGATCTCGGAGAGAGAGGAGAGAGGGATCTAGATAGACAGCAGACAGACAGACAGACAGCAGGCAAGCAGGACGGAACGGACAGGACAGACAGACAGACAGACTTTCGTCAGGACAATTAGACACACACGCGCGCTAATACAACACACACACACACACACACACAAACTACACACACACCGGCACGCACGCACGCACGCACGCACAAATCACACTTTCTCACACACACAACACACACCACACAACCCCCACCACACCCACACCACATACACTCACACACACATACACACACACCACACACACACACACACACAGGCACACACACACACGCACGCACACACGCACGACACGCACGCAGCGCACACAAGAACACACAAACACACACACACACACACACATACACACACACAGAGAGGGGAGAGGAAGAGAGGAGGAGAGACAGCGACAGAGGAGGACAGATGAGCGAGAGAGGAGGAGAGGAGAGGAGACAGGACAGACAGTGACAGACAGACTAAGACAGGTGAGCAGCGGAGACAAGAGAAAGATCTCTTACTAGCTTAGGGGGACAGACACGGGGACGCGGCACACACACACACCAACAAACATGCACGACAGTGTGAACTAGCGCAATGTCCGGTGAGCAAGACGCAAAGAACTCTTACTCGCTCTGCGTGTGTTATGTGTGTGACAGGGCAGTGTGTGTGTGACATTGTGGTGTGTGTGTGTGGTGTGTGTCCGGTGTGTGTGTTAAAGTGTGTGTGTGCTGTGTGTGGGCTGGTGTGTGGTGTGTGTGTGTGGTGTGTGCGCTGCGCGCGTGCGTGTGTGTGCGTGCAGTTGCGTGCGTGCGGGTGTGTGTGTGTGTGTGTGTGTGGTGTGTGTGTGTGTGGGTGTGTGTGTGTGTGATGGACAGTAAATCCTGGTCCTAATGCCTTCCCATATCCCCATAGAAAGGGTTAAGCAAAAGTTACATGGATTTTTCCCACTGACCAATAAATCAGGCGGTTTTGTCAAATGGATGGTCTAACTAACCAAAAAGTATCCACACTCTCTCTCTCTCTCTCCTCTCTCATCTCTCTCTCTCATTTGAATTTGTTAGTTCGCCTGCGTTGAAAGCTTTGCCGCTAGAACCACCGTATTTGTGCACGTGTGCACGCGTCTTTCAATAGAGAAGGACAGGGTGGAAGGTTTGCGACGAGCGGGACGGAGGGTTCGCGCGCGGGAGGGGGGGGGGGGGGGGGGGGGGGGGCGGGGGGGAGGGGGGCGGGGGCCCATAGGATAATGGGGGGGGGGCAGGGGTGGCGGGGGGAGGGGGGGGGGGGGGGCGGGGAGGTGTACGGCCAGGGGGGGGAGGGGGGGGAGGGGGGGAGGGGGGGGATGGCCAGGGGGGCCAAGGTGGGTAATAGGGAGAATGGATTTGCAGTGCAAGTCGGTGGGTAAGAGTTGTGTGTCTTGTGCGGGGCGTTTATTGAGCGTCAGTATGTGGTGCGTTGTGAAGGGTCGTAGAAGGCTTGGGAGATGGGGGGGGGGGGGGGGGGAGGGGGGGGAGGGTGAGAGAGAGAGAGAGAGTAAGTGTACACTGAAATGGTGCCTCGTTAAAAATGGGAGTGTATGGGACAGAGCATGTATGTGTTCTGTGTGGAGGTGTCATAATGTCAGGGCGAGGGAAACTGTTGACCTGAGGTGGTAGTGACGTCATTTAGGATCTCTCTCTCTCTCTCTTAATCTCTCTCTCTCTCTCTCTCTCTCTCTCCCTCTCTCTCTCTCTCTCTCTCTCTTCTTTCTCTCAAGGAAGGTTGAGGTGGGGGAAAAAAAGAGACCAGTGTACAATTTGTTTATCTCGTTACCCTGGAAAAAATTAGATTTCGTTCGTATTATTCTGTCTCTGTCTTGTATGTCTAGCTGGCTTGCACAGCCGTGAGAGAGAGAGGAGAGAGGAGAACAGAGAGATGAAGGGAGAGGAGAGAGAGAGAGAGAGAGAGAGGGATGTAGATATATATATATATATATATATATGTATATATATATATATAATACAGAACAGACAGATATAGACAGACAAACAGACAAAGAAAGTATGTGAGCATGCAATGTGCGTGCGTCTGTGTGTGTGTGTGAGGGGGGGGGGGGGGGAGAGAGACAGGGGAGGGGGGGAGGGGAGAGAGACCCGCCGAGACGAGAGGAGAGCGGAGAGTGTGGGTGTTGTGTGTGTCTGTCTGTTTGTTCTGTCTGTCTGTCTGTATGTTGTCTGTCTGTTCTGTCTGTCTGTCTCTGTTGTCTCTATATTCGTTCCATTATCTGTTCCTCTTTGTGTGTCTGTCTATTAACGCTTTTTTACCCTTAATCCCCCTTTTTTTTTTTGCCCTCCAGTTATCGGTCTTATCTCTCTGTTTTCTCCGCCCTGCGCCGTCGTTTGCGCAACCGATGTGCTGATTGATTTTTAAAATTAAAAACATATACCCCCCTGTCCAAAGCTTACAGACAGAAAAACAGAGTGAGGTGGAGGGGAGACAGAGTGAGGTCGGAGGTGGGGACGGGGGAGAAGGGGGGAGGAGAAAGGAAGAGGTGGGCGAGGGAAGGGAAGGGGAGGACAAATGGTGGCTCGTATTTAAGGGAAGGGAGGGGTGGGGGTAGGGACCGGGCGGGGGTGGGGGGGGGGGGGGGGGGGCAGAAAGAAATAGTCTTAAAACTATCTTTACGGTGTGTAGACAAGGGTGCTTTTTTGCGCACGTGGGCACTTACCTGTGTGTGTGTGTGTGTGTGGGTGTGTGTGTGTGTGGTGTGTGTGTGTGTGTG
This sequence comes from Conus betulinus, assembly GCA_016801955.1. Taxonomy (NCBI): domain Eukaryota; kingdom Metazoa; phylum Mollusca; class Gastropoda; order Neogastropoda; family Conidae; genus Conus; species Conus betulinus. The sequence goes on from JADBJO010002450.1 coordinate 144,701, forward strand.
TTGTGTGTGTGTTGTGGGTGTGTGTGGTGTGTGTGGTGTGTGTGTGGTGTGTTGTGTGTGATTGTGTTTTAGTGAGTGAGTGAGAATGTGTGTGTGTGTGTGTGTGGTGGGTGTGTGTGGTGTGTGTGTGTGTGTTGTATATGTTTGTGTGTGTGCGTGTGTGTGTGTGTGTGTGTGCTGTGTGTGTGTGTGGTGTGTGTGTGGTGGTATGTGTGTTGATGGACATTTGTGTGGACTTTGGTATTGTGTGTGTGTGTGTGTGTGTGTGGTGTGGTTGTGTGTTGTGTGTGTGTGTACGTG
>JADBJO010002450.1:162500-167500 GCA_016801955.1 Conus betulinus
AAGAGGGAGGAAAGAGAGAGAGAGAATGTGTGTGTGTGTGTGTGTGTGTGGGTGTGTGTGGTGTGTGTGTGTGTGTGTGTGTGTGTGTGTGTGTGTGTGACTGGAATGTCCTCTCATTAACAAGAAGAAATAACCTGTCTTCTAATTTCCTGCACCATCACCACCACCCCCTCCCCCCCCCCCCCCCCCCCCCCCCCCCCCACACACACACCACACACATACATCGAGAAATAACCTGTCTTCTATTTCCTGCAGAACTCACTCCACACACACACACCACACACGCACACACACACACACACACACACACACACACCACACACACACACACACACACGCGCACGCGCGCGCATTCTCACACACACACACACACACACACACACACACACACACACACACACACACACACACACACACACACACACACACACACACACACACACAACACACACACACACACACACACACACACACACACACACACACACACATGCCACACACACACCACACACACACACACACACACACACACACACACACACACACACACACACACACACACACACACACCGAGGGAGAGAGAGACGGCAGCGAAGGACAGAGGAAGGTATTTGCACACAAAGTGGGTGAGAGAGAGAGAGAGAGAGAGAGAGAGAGAGAGAGAGAGAGAGAGAGACAGAGAGACATACAGACAGACAGACAGACAGAGACAGAGACAGAGAGAGACAGAGACAGAGACTCAGAGAGACACAGAGACACACAGAGTGAGTGACAGAGACACAGAGAGACAGACAGACAGACAGACAGATAGACAGACAGAGACAGAACAGAGCTGGCGGTGAGAGAGAGAATGAGAGAGACAATAAAGCCAGAGTGGAGACGTAGGTAGACAGACAGACAAAGCCAGAGTGAGAGACAGAAGCAGTGAGAGTAGGCAACATCAAAGAGAGTGAGTGGGAGGGAGAGAGAGAGAAGACGACAGACAGACAGGCAGAGAGAGAGAGAGAGAGAGAGAGAGAGAGAGAGAGAGAGAGAGAGAGAGAGATCGCCGTTCTCTACTCGGCGTGAATGGGACCTGGGTTATCTAAGTTAGGGAGGCTGTGAAAAAAGCAATATGCTACGCATTTAGAATGGAAGTGATGCTGGAGTTCTTTCTCACCTGAGAATTCTGACTTATTTTCTAAGAAATCTTCAATTATCAGAGCTGCTCTCTCTCTCTCTCTCTCTCTCTCTCTCTCTCTCTCTCTCTCTCTCTCTCTCTCTCTCTCTCTCTCTGGACGTTTCAGGTATTTGTGGTGTGTGTGGGTGTGTGTGTGTGTGTGTTGTGTGTGCGTGCGTGTGTGTGTGTGTGTGTGTGTGTGTGTGTGTGTGTGTGTGTGTGTGTGTGTGTGTGTGTGTGTGTGTGTGTGTGTGTGTGTGTGTGTGTGTGTGTGTGGTGTGTGTGTGGTGAGTGTGCGTGCGTGCGTGGGTGGTGCTGTGCGTGCGTGCGTGTGTGCGTGCGTGCGTGTGTGTGTGTGTGTGTGTGTGTGTGTGTGTGTGTGTGTGTGTGTGTGTGTGTGTGTGTGTTTGTCGAGCGCGCGCATGTGTCTTTATGTACATATCTGTCATTTTGGTTGTTGTTTATTTTTTGAGAGATATGGAATGCCAAGGGTGTGGTGAGTTGAGGATGTCAAAGCTTAATCACAATGGGCGAGTGAGAGAGACACAGAGAAGAGTGACTCAGACAGACAGATAGACAGACAAACAGACAGACAGACAGAAAAACATATAAGCCTTCTCTTCTCTCGATGTGCAGGGACCTCGTAAATCGAATGCCAGTAGAGGGGGACACGAAGCAGAGGTTGGTGCTTACCGAATGCAAAGCATGACTGATACCGTCACAGGGGATCTCTCTGTTTACTCGGTGAGAAATCTGCAACTCAATGCTGTTTGACGTGACGAAGTGGCTCATAAGTGTCTCTATCTTTCTGTCATTATCTGTTTCCCGTGATTCCCTCTATCTACCAGCCTCTGTGTGCGTGTGTATGTATGTATGTCTGTCTGTCTGTCTGACTGTCTGTCTTTCGTATCCTTTATCTGTTTCAGAACTAATTATCAATGCTTGTGTGTGAAAGTCGAAGTCAAAGTCAACACACTGTTATGTTCAAACGGTACGTTGACTTAGCAATATAACTTCAGTTTTTTTTCTCCTCGAGCTAAGAAAAAAGGGGGAAAACCTAGAACAATAATGTGTAAAAATAAAAGCAGTTCAGTACATTATGAACCGTCAGAAACAAACATATCATTGACCAAAGCTTCTGATGGCATGTCCGTCGCATCTGATGAGGAATTTTCAAATAGTCAGAAATACCTTTGCATTTACGTCCAATGTGTAGTTCTGCATGTCAAGTTGTGACTGACTGTAGTAATGATATCACATCGAATCCAGAGGTTCCCAATACCCACTGGGACACCGTGGGTGGGAAATTTGTATTATGGCTGTATAAAGTAAAAGAAAAAATAGAAAATGTTGAGAGTCAAGCAAAGAATGTAAGAGAACATTGACAGAAACAGCGTTGCCCTTGTCATCGCCGCTGAGGATTCAATAAAAGCTATAACCGTCGGGACTCTGCGCTTCTTACATGAAGCCTAATATCTAATGAACATAATCGTCAGATGCTGATGGCTTTCTTCGTGTCTCCGTCTTTGGGTTACGAATTAAGCGAATTTCATGTGTGTTACATCACACACACACACACACACACACACACACACACACACACACACACACATACATACATACATATACAACACACACACGCGCACGCGCTCACACACACACACACACACACACACACACACACACACACACACACACACACACACACACACACTGAGTGACGCAAGACAGACAGACGAACAGAGAGAGACAGACAAGCGGACAGACAGACAAGACAGACAGAGACAGAGAGGCAAATCAGCGTTTTCTTCCCTGCACGTGAAGGGACCTTGTTATCCAAGTGTGGAAGGAGTGAAGAGCAATGTAGCGCACATCCAGAATGGAGCCGATAAAGATGTTGTCCCCGGGGGATTCTGCCTCACTCTGTGAGAAATCTTCAACGATCCCAGTTTGCTGAACTCTGTCTGTGTCTGTCTGTCTCTGCCTGTCTGTCTGTCTGTGTCTGTGTCTGTCTCTCTCTCTCTCTCTCTCTCTCTCTCTCGTCTCTCTCTCTCTCTCTCTCTCTCTCTCTCTCTCTCTCTCTCTCTCTCTCTCTCTCTCCACGGTGTGTGCTTTGGATGTTTGTATCCCGGAGTAGGCGATATGTGTGTATAATTGCATATGCTTCTTCCTCCTCCTCTTTCTCCTCCTCCTCCTCTTCCTCCTCCTCCTCCTCCTGCTCCTCCCTCCTCCTCCCCCTTTTCCGCCTGCTTGCCCTTCTTTTTTTGTCGTCTTGTGTCTGTTCTTCTTTCTTTTCGCATCCTTTATCTGTTTCAGAACAAATTATCAATGCTTGTTTTTAACCCCGCGCGTGGATTTTATTTCTATAATGACGATTGTGCCGTTGATTGCTAGATTCTGTCATCAGCCAGAATTGGTCATTCATCTTTTTCTTTTCCTTTGTTGTTTGTTGTTGTTGTTGTTGTTGATAGGTTTCATTTATGACTTAGTAAATATTAAACGGATTTTGACCTTTCTGTGTACATCTCTAGATTGATACCTGATAATTTAAACAATGAGGACATTCGGTTGGTGTAGCTGTCGTCGTCACCAATGTATCTTGCAGCAGTTCGCTGCTATCTTTTATCTGTTTTATTTCCAATGGCTCTTCTTCTCTTCCCCTGGCTAACATATGCAGATGCAACGTCATGGTGTGATTTTTTTTTTTTGACTGGATGACGTAGATTGTATAATGACGTCATTCCCACAGAACACCCTCTGTGTATGGATCTGCAAAATTTTAGACCAGGATTCGTATCTCAGCCACGAGTAAACCGACGAAAAGGAACTTTTCCACACTTTTGTGTGTGCTTAACATGAAAAGAAATCTCGATATGAGGTCTTTATCTCTGAGCCAGAATGCCTGAAACACTGGCAGAGGACGCATTTCGTCTGTTATCATGGTCGTTTTCAACCGCATCAGGTTTGTCCATTACGTGGCAAGACCAAGATAAGAAAGGAGAACATGTCGCACCCTACAATCTTGACGACGAAGTGTCAACAGAGTGGGTAGGTCTTCCAGCTTGTAGGATAGATAGACAATGTTTGGACATCTGCAAGGGAGGTAATGAGTGTTAGAGCTCGCGTTCAGTGAGAGTGACACCGCTGTTTACATTAAGACCAATGGCAAGGGCGGGCATCAGCAAAACGGTTTAGTCCCATCAGTTAGTTCACAGTTCAGTCGGAGAGAGAAGATGCCCAAAAAATATAGGTTCAAAACAGTGCTCCTGTAACTCAGACAGTCAACATTCCGATCGCTGTTCTGGCCTGCCCTTCAAACCAAATGTTTGGCCCCTACACTGGGGAAACGTAACTCATTTTGCATCAGAGAGATATGATTTGTCTGTCCCTGACTCTTTTCCGGAACAGGTCTATATTGGCCCATTAGTCAGCTGAACACTTCATTCAGACTCAACAGACAGAGAAAATGACAGAATACGGGTACAAAATGGCGCACCTGTATGACATTGTGAAACAGACATTGTGAAACAAACAGTTCGAGTCCACTGATTACTATTAACATCAGTCTGTTCAGATTTGAATGTCTTGGGTTTGACGTGACATTGGTTCACCAAATGACGCATGCGCAAATCGCGTAACGATCTTGAACCCTATACTGAGAAAATGAATTAACTCTTAACTGAATGGAGAGATTTTTTTTTTTACAAGGTTTCATGGCTCTCACCACGGTCATACTTTTGTCAGACAAGAATGACGAAAACTTGAAAATACGTAGACAAGAATGACGAAAACTTGAAAATACGTACACACTTGCAAACATACGTACATACACACACACACA
>JADBJO010002450.1:172500-175000 GCA_016801955.1 Conus betulinus
CCTTTACATATTTTTTGCCTACGAACACTTTTTTTTACTTTCTTTTCTTTTTTTGTTTCCAGTGCTGGGTGGCTTATTTGAATCTTTACCTTTCTTAGCTTACTTCTTTTCATTTTTCATTACTCGCAATAATAGCATCAGTGTTTCTATTGTCAGTTTTATGATTATCTCTCCCTCCCCTTCTGCCTACCCCCCCTCCACCCCTCCACTCCTGACCTCTTCATCCTGCAGAGTACACATCCAGGAGAGGTAACTCCCATTACACTTCCTGCTCACTTCCGGAAAGACGCCACCTAAGCCAAGCCGAAGCACTGTTCTTTTCTTCTTTGATTTTGGTCGTCGTTTCGGTTGGCTTGCCTGTGTGAGACCTTTTGTGTCCAAAATGAAACGCGCTTCTTTATCATCATTTCTTCTTGGCATTCGATAGGCGAGCTTACTGTTCTCTGCATTGTCAGTTTCATCTATGACATGTCGGACTATCAAAGGTCTTACACAGTCCTACCGAGCCTTTCCATATCCTTTATTGTTATTCGTACTATTATCATCATTATCATTGACATCGACAACAACAACAATATCATCATCACCACCATCATCCTTTTCTTCTTCTTCTTCTACAACAACAACAACAACACATCATCATCATCATCATCATCGTCATCATCATCATCATCATCATGGTCATCATCATCATCTTCGTCGTCGTCGTCCTTTTCGTCGTTATCATCATTATCATTGTCATCATCATCTTCTGCTGCTGCAGCAGCAGCAGCAGCAGCAGCAGTATTAACAACAATAATAACGACAACAACAACATCATGATATATATTTTCATCATTAACAGAAGAGTAAACAAATAATCATGACGGTGATAACTTAAATTCCACTCCTGGATATACACGTCATTCGGACATACACCAAGTTTTAATACGTACGCATTGTTTCCTAGTTGGTATTTAAACACGCAAAAGTTTTCCCATTGCATAAGAAGTGAGCGATAACAATAGAAGTTATCGTAGATCACCCTCATCCTCTACTCCCATGCGAGTAGAACGTTTTCTCTAGCTTTATGTGCCATTTTTTTTTAATTGAATTATATTGAAACTACATGCAGATTAAATCATAATATCGGAATATATCATGTATAATGGCTAGTAAATAATCACATAGTTGTGTGTCATTTTTTTTTTTTTTTTTTTGAGAGGGAGGACTGGGAATCGAAAATTTTTAAGCCATTGATTTTATAAACCACAAAAGTGTTGCCTCAAAAGCTTAGACTGTTTTAAAATTGATGACAATAGTTTTGTAGAGAACAGTGGTCAAACAATATCCAGACAGTGTTTATGGAGCGTTGCTGTTTTTAAGAGAAATACTGCATAATAATAATAATGGATACTTATATAGCGCCTGTTCTCGGCTAGAGACCAAGGTCTAAGCACTTTACAATCCACACTCGTTTACACAACGGGCTGCCTACCTGGGTAGTGCCGACTGAAGAGCTGCCAGCTGGCGCTTCATTCAGTCGTTTCCCCCGTGTCATCCAGTCCATATCATTCAATATCGATCACTCAGTTTCCTTACTTCCTTCATTCTTTCCATTTCTCACGCAGGGTGCATGCTATGTGTAATGTGTCATCCATACCAACGGCAAACCAGCCTTCTTTCCCGAAAGTTGGTGATGGGATTTAACGTGTGTGCAAGATGTTATGCGTGTCTTCACACACGGAACCTCGGTTTATAGTCTTATTCGAAGGACTGTATAGGGAATGGAGTCAGAACCAATGTTATCTCCGAGGGAAAAAATCCGTCTGAACCGAAACGGCCCGGCGAAGATTCGAACCCGCTATACCAGGATCACGAGTCCGGCGCTCTACCAACTTAGCTATTCCGGCCCCTGGAGTACCAAACAATCGATTTTTGCAAGATGTTGACTTTGACGAAACGATAGCCTCTAATATGGCCCATCGATGTCGACTAGGCTACATATAGCATGAAATGATTGACACGGCTGAGTATATATCATCTGTACTCACTCTAAAATTAATTTGTTTGCTAATGATACTTCGTTTCAACACGCTTCTCGTGACACTGATGAACTGGATTACAACAAGAGTGAGAGCAGGAAATGCTGGGCCACCACAGGATTAGATCAACAAACTGCAAGACAGAGGGAACGCGTTTCGGCTTATCGGTCTTGTTGAACCATGAAAAGTAACACTCAAAGCATTCCAAATTGAAATGTCAGTCTGAAATGTTCCTGAACAATAAAATGAAACTGAAAAAATGAATATACAAGAAATCTGTGTGAAACAGATATCTAAGGTTAAACCTAATCGACAGGATTTTCATCGATCATTTTTCTCTTCTCTCTCTCTCTTAACTCTGTGACGACCTGTGCGGGCGGCGAATCTCAATAACTGTGGGACAGATTCGGGCGGCGAATCTTCAGCAACAGATTTCTTCGGATATAGCTTAGTGGCCAGGCATGGAGCTCTCTAAG
>JADBJO010002450.1:182500-185000 GCA_016801955.1 Conus betulinus
TTGTCGTTAGCGAAGTTTAATTGAAGTCGGTGCAGCAGTTGTGTGCTGTAATGTTACTTGTCGTTAGCGAAGTTTCATTGAAGTCGGTGCAGCAGCTGTGGTGTAATGTTACTTGTTAGCGAAGTTTCATTGAAGTCGGTGCAGCAGTTGTGCTGTAATGTTACTTGTCGTTAGCGAAGTTTCAATTGAAGTCGGTGCAGCAGTTGTGCTGTAATGTTACTTGTCGTCGTTCAACGAAAGTTTCATTGAAGTCGGTGCAGCAGTTGTGCTGTAATGTTACTTGTCGTCGTTCAACGAAGTTTCATTGAAGTCGGTGCAGTAGTTGTCGTGTGATTTACTGACAGACTGGCAATCAAACCACCAGAGGTCGGAGGGTGTGTGTGTGTGTGTGTGGGGGGGGGGGGGGGGGAACTTGGCATGTTTGGCGGAGGGAGAACATCAAAATTCATCTAAGTCACGTTTTCTTCACATGATATGCTATTGGAATAAGGCTGCTGTAAATAAGGAACCTTTTCACTCTGTGTGTGTGTGTGAGAGTGCGCGCGCGCGTGCGTACGCGATAGGGGTGAGATAGGTGGGAAAGGAGGGAGGAGGGAGGGGGGAAGGCAGAGTGAGGAGGAAGAATGAAGAAACAGCATTTATCACTTAATTGTTACCTTCAAACTAAACGACTGTTCCTCAAAAACCCCCATTCAGCAACTACCACCCCCCACCCCCCTTTCCTTCCCTCCCCTCTACCCCGTGTTTTATAATATCTTTCCAAAACCAGAAACTATTGTCATGTCCTCGATTTTTCCATTAGTCAAAAATTCGTTCGTGAATCGTCCCAAATTATCCAGACTGTTTACGCCAAACCTGATCCATTGAGACTCTCATTGGGAAGAAAATAATTTGGGAACACGAGTTCAGACCGCCACCACCACCGTCACATCATGCCTTGCATCTCCAGGGCACACAGAATCGCATCTGCGATATTTGTACCCAATTTTAAGTGTGACCTTTATTATTCTGTTCTTTCCTTGCCAGGACTGGCGTGCTGAGAATGGTGAGATGAAGTCTGCCTGGTCGATCCCATTCAACTGACCAGGTCTTAAATGTTTTGCACACTCTCTGCCATTGCAGCAGTGAGCGAAGTCATGGTTCCACAGACGACTCCATTCTTACGAGCAATGCCATGATACTCCGTCGAAGCTCCAGAACCGTTCAATTCCAGTAGCAAACAGCAGAGGGGAAAGGATGCACCCTTGACATACGCCGGTGTGTGCATGGAAGCAGCTGGTGTAGCCATTTTCTGTTAGTACAATAGCAGCTCGAGTGTCGTTGGTGTTACCAATGAGAGTGGACAGTTGCATCATTACGGAAGAGAATCGTCCTGCGAGTGGGTCTGTGGATGCTGTCAAAGGCGTTGCTTAAGTCAATAAAGCTGGTCTCAGTGGCACCTAATGCTCCTAGCACTTTTCTCTGACACGTCATATGGTGAAGACGTGGTCTGCACAAGACTACGTGGATGTAAATCCGGCCTGCTAGCTGCACAGAGTTTGGCATCACTGTGTCTTGCGTTTCGTTTACTTTCATCTATCTTCCATGTCATTCTTGTCTACATGCGTGTAACTTCGGCCAAACTGCTGCCATTTTTAATCAAACGTTTTGTTGAAATAACCCTGCATGATAAAAAACAGTCAGCCCGAGGAAATATTCAAATGAGTTTACTGTTCGTTCTTTTCTAAAACGATTAGATGATTCCGTATCCCCATCCCATCATCTCCACCCACTTTTTTTTTAATTATATGAAAACTTTGCTGCTGTGATGATGCCATTCTGAAATGACACGTACCTTGAAAACAACATTAATTCTATCATTGTGCAGCCTACTTTTTTTTTTGCATGTATTTGTTTGTTTCTTTGTTTGTTTGTTTCAGAGACAGTAATGTCAGACATTAATGCCAAATGAAGCTCTTTGAACCTTTGCTGCTGATCATTTCCTGCAGGCTGTCAAAAAAAAAAAAAAAAGACCGAACACTGCGAAAGACAACGTGCCATTTCCATTCCCTTTTCCAGTTCTCTTTTTAATCCCGGATTGTTCACCACTTCTCCAGCAGTCTGTCCAACCTTCTGGTCCTCCACTGAGGGGCGAGAGGGGCCCGGGGGGGTGGGGGTGGGGGTGCTGAGGGAGTAGACGAAGGGGCAGGAAGAATGGGGAGGAAGGGTTGATATATCCGTGGAGGAAAAGAGTTATTACGCCTGCTTCGCTCTTCCACATCATCACGTTCTTGCTCAGAGCCGTTTAACCATTTTTCTCCCCTTTGAAACCCTGGTTTTCTTGTCATGGCCGGGCCTAATTGCTGCAGCATTCTCCTACTGAGGTCGTCTGCTCTGCCGCCCGATGATTCCCGTTTTTGCAGAGAGATGTCTTTTAACGCATGTCTTTTAACATGTTCATCTGGGCGACGATCGATTGGTGAAGGTGATTATTGCCGGGTGCAGTTCAAGGCCTGTCGGA
>JADBJO010002450.1:195000-197500 GCA_016801955.1 Conus betulinus
CATTATCTATCATCTGTTTTCATGTTATGAATTTAGCCAACTCAATTGCACCTTTAGTTGATTTCCTATGATGTTTTGCTTGTTTGTTTGTTTTGTTTGTCCTCCAGATCACGTATGTGTACAAATGATCATTAAAACATGTATCTTCTCATCATTTTCCGTACTCCGTTCTTGCAGTAGCCTGTTGCTATGATTGTTGTTTATCTTTGATTCTGATTATGAGGATATAATATCAATGAGGATTACTGTTGTCCTTATCACCATCATTATCATTATTATTTGTAGTAATAGCAGCAGCAGCGGCCGGGCGGCAGTTAGTAGCAGGCAGTAGTAGTAGCGGGCCTAGCAGTAGAAGCTGCATCATTTTTTTTTATATTTACTGTGATACTGATACTGTTGCTCTCTTCTCTCCTCTTTTTCTCTCTCTCTCTCTCTCTCTCTCCTCTCTCTCTCTCTCTCTCTCTCTATATGTGTGTGTTTCCACAGTAGTGCCCTTGTTAATAAAGAAATACGTCCTCTCTTCTCTCTCTCTCTCTCTCTCTTCTCTATCTCTTATCTCTCTCTCTATCTATGTTCCAGAAAAAAAAAAAATTCACAGTAGTGCCCTTCCACAGTAAAGCCCATACGTTCTCTACAGAAATCTCTCTCTCTCCTCTCTCTCCTCTCTAGCTATCTCTCTCTCTATCTATCTATCTATCTCTCCGTTTTTTTTCCACAGTAGCGCCCATGTTAATAAAGAAATCGCTCTCTCTCTCTCTCTCTCTCTCCTCTCTCTCTCTCTCTCTCTCCGTGTTTTTTCCACAGTAGAGCCATGTTAATAAGAATTCTCTCTCTCTCTCTCTCTCTCTCTCTCTCTCGCTCTCTCTCTCTCTCTCTCTCCTCTCTCATGCTTTTATCCACAGTAGTGCCCAAGTTAAGAACATACGGGTCCTCGTGAACAATTCATTCTGAAAGACAGACAGACAGACAGGGAGGTAGAGAGGCAGGGGGGGGCGGGGGGGGGGGGGGGGGGTACGGGCGGTACCCCTGCACGGACACCTTTTGCAGCCTGTACCCAGGGTGACACAATGGACAACGGTGGCGACATGAAAGGGTGAACTTTAAGCCAACGCTTTGACTGCGTCCGAGACGACTGGAATCTGGTCTGCTGGGGGGGAGGTGGGGGGGGGGGGGTAGGACGAAGGGCTTGAATTGAAATCGTAAATGGAACGTATGGAAAAGTGGTTTTTTTTTTTGTTTATTTGTTTTTTTTTGTTTTGTTTTTGTTTTGTTTTGTTTTTTGTTTTTTTGTTGTTTGTTTTGTTTTGTTGTTGTTTTTTTTTTTTTGTTTTTTTTTTGTTTTTTTTTTTTTTGGGGGGGGTGAAGAGATAGATAAAATAGATTAATAAATGAATAAATAAGTAAAAGATTCATAAAATAAAATGAAATGAAACTAATCGTGAAATGAGGTGGCTGAATAAATATATGAAACGAGATCAAATATGAATATGAATTCGATGAAATTGTGTAAAAAACACATCAGTAAAATGAGGTGATTGAATCAATATATGAAACGAGATAAATGAAAAAGAATGACTTGTTAATGAATGGAATGGATGTTGTAATTTTTTTTTTTTGAAAGAGAAAAAGTAAAAAAATAATGATAATAATAATAAGCAAACGAATAAATGAAAACATTGACATATAAGAGGGGGGGGGGGGGGGGGGGGGGGGTGTGTACGAGGCAAAATATCTTTCAGCTATTGAGAGCGAATGGAAGATCAACAAGCAATAAATACAATATTACACATACACACACGCCCACGCGAAAGCGCGCGCACGCATGCACGCACGCACGCACGCACGTACGCACGCACGGCGAGTGGCGATGGAGAAGAGAGCCGAAACCAAAATCCAAGGGGAAAAAATAACCCTGAAATAATATTTAATCGATAAACAGATTAATACAAAAACAAACAAACAAACAAACAAAAAATGAAAGCCTGAATCAACGGCTTCAGGGTACTAGCTCAAGGGTGAGCATAGGCCATCGACAACACTCCGCGCCATCGCACTCGGTTCTGGGCTGCTCGCTGAATGCCTGTCCAGTTGGTCCCCTGCCTCTTTATCTCTGCCTCAGTGTCTCGCCTCCAGCTGCTGCGAGGTCGGCCTCTCTTCCTTGTCCCCTGCGAGTTCCATGTCCGGGCTTGGCGTGTGGTGCTGGATGCTGGCTTCCTGAGGGCGTGGTGAGCAGGAGAGGGTGAGGTGAATGGTACAGTGTCCCGCGTGCACTGGATCATGGCAGACAACACTGAACAGCGCCGAATGAAAAATCCGATCGTACATGTTATCATAGATGTCTGTGTGACGTATACGTTTGTACTGAATGCTCCCCCGCCCCCACCCCCCCCAGAGTATTACTTGTTCCCCCCCCCCACCCCCCCCCCCCCCATGTTCCCCCACCACCACACCCCCCCAGCCCCACCCCCCCCCCACCCCCCCCCCGTGGGGCCCCCCCAAC
>JADBJO010002450.1:202500-205000 GCA_016801955.1 Conus betulinus
AGTCTTTGCGGATCGTTGCGACGCTAACCTCCCAACCCGGACGCCTGTAGGTTCATTTCAATGGCATTTTCTGACCGATAGCCAACAGCTACGAAGCAGAGGGTTTTTCTCCCCAGTAACACAAAGTTCAAGGTGTCTCTAATCAACGCATGTATCACGTCACACGTCGCTGTAAATCAAATATGGCGCACTCTGTGTGTTTTGTGTGGTAGATCCCAGCAGATATGGCGAGGGTCGGATACCGCTTTGGCATAAATCCATATGGAGAGAATCTGCCGAAGGAACCAGCAGTACAGAAATCGCAGACTGCCAATCCTCAGGGGGCCATTCTGTAGTTTTCTGAGCAACAGAAAGTCCACACAGATCCAGGCCGCCAGATGGCAGCACAGGAAGAACAGAGGGGGGGATGCCAAAAAAAAGGAAGAAGAAGTAGGAAGTGAAGAGACCCAGGGGAAAGCACTCTGAGAGTGGTTCCAAAACACCGGCCACAAAGGTCATGGTGCCGAGACGTAGCCGTGTCCACCTAACATCCGGTCGACAAAACTGTGCACTGACGTCAGACTGACGTTTTGCTGAGCGGGGAAAGCAGACATCACCAACTTGAATCCCTTCTGGTGCAGGGTCTTGGTAAGGAAGAAGTCGTGGTGCCTGAAGCCACCCCAGTGGGCCAAGCCCTCAGGAAGAACGACCGGCTGCTCCAGCAGTGACTTCTTGAGCATGTAGGAGAGTCCCACCACGCAGCACATGGACAGCAGGTTGAAGGACAGGTAATAGCGAGCCAGGGCGCAGCCAAAGTAGATCTGCTGCACTGTGGCGGCAATAGAGGTGTGGGGCCATGGGGGCAGCACAGAAAGGCAGCTGGTGTACCATGGCCACATCGGGAGGCTGGAGTTTTACCACCATGTCTTCCAGCATCTCTCCGGTCACTTGGATCTTACTGGAGCAGTTCCAGAGATAGTCATACACTGCCGCCTCATAGCCCTGTATCAGGTTCCGGACCAAAGGGTTCGGGATATCTTCCCTGGCCTTCCAAAACAGGGCGAACAGAAACCTTGGGGTATTTAACCTGCAGATTCCTCACCAGATCGATCGCAGGATCTCTGTCGTCATGGAAACAAAACAGCAGCTCGAACTTAGGGTATTTTAGGTTGAAACGACTTTCCAAATTCACTTCCAACAGTGGGTCCGCTACCCAGTTCAGGGCTGTTACTATGGATACTCCGGGTACCTCGTCACCAAGAAGACTCAAGTCACTCTTTGCGTTCTTGTGCAGCCGCCCCCCAACGAGAGAGAGAAGACTCAAACCCCAACACACGACGTACAGCACCAGCAACAGTGACCCCGACACCACTGTCACGTATTCAACCAACTCCTGCTCCGGGTAAAACATCCTTTCTGTTATTACTTCCCCTGCTTTTAAAAAAAATAATTCCTTAGTTCTTTTTTTTTTAGTTTTTTTTTAGGCGGACTCTTTCTTTCTTTTTTTTTTTTTTTTTTTTTTTTTTTTTTTTTTTTTTTTTTTTTTTCCAACCTACACATTGAACATTCAAGCGTGCATACGCGTGTGCACGAGCGCCCACTAACGCGCACACTCAACACTTCCATTCATGCCCACTTCCAACGTGTATTTGATTTTCTAGCGATGGACAATGTTTTTTTTTTGTTTTTTTTTTTTTTTTTTTTTTTTTTTTTTTTTCCGTTTTTTAATTAATGTATTCCTTTGATTACAGAGGTGTCTGGGTTTTTAATTGCTCTAGTGTATGTTGCAATTTGTTTGCCTGTTTCGTTTTCCTTTCTCACTGATTCCATTCACACACTGCATGCTGTAGACACGTGAAAATGTCAAAAGAGAAGAGTAGAGAGTCCGAAAGGGAGAAACAGGGAGAGACGGAAACCAAAGACGGAAAGTAAGCCACGAAGGAAGGGGGGGAGGGGGGGGCCAAGGAGAGAGAAAGAAGGGAGTAAAGGCTGAGAAACAAAAACACACATTTTTAAAATTATGTTACAAACATATGTTTCAGTCGAATATTAATGTTGTTGTTTTCAAATATTTGTGTCAGAGACACATAAGCATTTGTTTTCTTAAAAATACTAATACACATCTTTCCTATTAAGATCACATGATTTATGTTTCTCTGCGACTTTGATAACTCTTGAGTATCAACACCAAGAGAGTACTTTGGTAACGTCTAATCTGATGTGAACATCTAGATGCACAAGAATATACTGCTGTACATAGTTCCAAAATGCTAGCACAATAGGGCATTAACAAAGGAACTGGAGTTTAAAGAAAGTAGGTTAAAGAAACTAAAAAATTCAGTCAATGATTCTAAAATGTTCTGGTCAGTGATAAGATCTATAAACAAAAAGAGTTTTGTGTATAACGAAATCTCAGTTCAACAGTGGCATGACCATTTTTGGGGCGTTTTTTTCATAGTTTTGATAATAAAAGTAAGGAAGAAGAGACTGGTATGGTAGAAGAAAATGAAATTGAGCCATT
>JADBJO010002450.1:210000-212500 GCA_016801955.1 Conus betulinus
GGGGCGGTAGGGGCTGGAGGGTGGGGGGGGGGGGGAGAGAATCAAGGTGGGAGCGAGAGGATCAAACAAACATCAATTTTAAAAAGAAGGGAAAAATAAAAAATGAACTCGACTTGTGAATGCATTTGGCGTATCGGCTGAAAAACAGACAGACAAATAACCTTCTCTCTCTCTCTCTCTCTCTCTCTCTCTCTCTCTCTCTCTCTCTCTCTCTCTCTCTCTCTCACACACACACACACACACACACACACACACACACACACACACACACACACACACATACACACACACATGCACGCATGCACAACGCAAGCGCGCGCACACGCATACGCGCGCGCGCGCACACACACACACACACACACACACACACACACACACACGGTAAAGAGAAAGAGAGGGGGGGGGAGAGAGGGGGGTGGAGGGAGAGACAGTGACAGTGACAGAGACACAAACACAGACACAGAGTCAGAGAGACAGAAGACAGAGAGAGAGAGAGCGAGACTTCCATATAATCAGAACCACGATGAAAACTGGCAGCCAATGGTTTACTGTCAGCTGAAAATCACATTCATTTTTAATTCCTGAAACAAACTTGCGGGTTTGTGGATGTTTCCAGTCCTGTTGGAACCGCAAGAAGGATAAGGAGGGTTGGAGACAGGGAGAGGGGGGGGGGGGGGGAGAGGGGAGGGTTGGAAGGAGGGAGGAGTGATCAGGGAGGGATGGTGGTGGAAGGTGGAACAGGAGGGACGAGGAGAAGAAGGAGGACTGAGGGGGCGGTGGGGGGGGGGGGGGGGGGGGCATGGGCGGGGGGGGGGGGGGGGGGAGTCTGGGGCAAACTGGATTGCAGTGGCAGGGGACATTCTAACCCGTTACTCCAGTTGTCACAACTATCACCTTGCCTTGTCTCCGGGGAGATAACTCAAGTGGTGTGGCCCAGCATGAACGAAGGGGGGAGGTAACTGAGAGGTGGTATTACCGGAGGAGGGGTGGTGGAAAGAAGGAGGAGGGGGCGGCAAGGGGGAGGAGAGAGAGGGGGTGGGCCAAGTTGTCAAGCGTCGTTTCCGGAGTTTTCGTTGATGAAAACTTTTTTTTTTTTTTTTTTTTGTCTCGCTCCTGTTTTGCCTTTCGTTGAAAAAAAAAGGTAATATAAAGTCAAAAAAGAAAAAGTCCCTTAGCTTATGGCCATGGGGCGGCGAACTGTCAAAGGCACAGCCCGATGGAATGATAAGCTTGTCCCACTCCTTCCGCCGCATTTAGCTTTCGCTGAACTGAATCAGGTACGCATTTACTGTTGGGTGGGACACAAGGTTTTCAATCCGAAAAAGTCTCACCCCACGACAGGTTCCAACTCATGATCCGTCGGTTCGGCAGGCAGACGCGCTAACCATTTGATAACGGGCTCCTGTGACTAACCAAATGATGACACAACGAAGCATCACAACAAAAAGTAGTTGGCGAATCAAAAGAGCGTCGATACCAACTGGTTGTCGTTACAAAGATGGTCAATAATAAGTGATTGTCAGAAACAAAGAATGCCAGTCGCAGGTGGTTGGGCGGACTGTGAGAGCAGTTAACGGTCAGCCGGCAAAAACAAAGGATCCCATTAATGACTGGTTGGCCCTGGCAGAATAAAGCAATTCACGGTCAGCCGGCAAGACAAAGGATCCCATTAATGACTGGTTGGCCCTGGCAGAATAAAGCAATTAACGGTCAGCCGGCAAAACAAAGGATCCCATTAATGACTGGTTGGCCCTGGCAGAAGAATAAAGCAATTAACGGTCAGCCGGCAAAAACAAAGGATCCCATGAATGGCTGATTAGCCCTGGCAGAAGAAAGGCTGCTAACAAGAAATGCTCAGACAAAGATTGCCATTGACAACTGACGGGCACAACAAGAGAGAGTGCCAATGACAACTGGTTGGTGGAACAAAGAGCTAATAGCAACTCGTAGGCGGAAGGAACAACAACAATGACAATAGTAGGCATCTTTTAGAGAAGGTCTTTAGGGATCCGTCCGTCATCCATGCGCGCGACATGGCCGAGCCAGCGCATACGTCTCTGTTTCAGCAGCGTGTACATGCTGGTGCATCCGGTACTTTCCAGGACAGTGTTGTCTGGGACCTTGTCCTGCCAGGTGATGTTCAGAATGCGTCGGAGGCTACGCATATGGAAAGCATTGAGCTTTCGCTCTTGTCGGGCACGCAAAGTCCAAGACTCGCTGCCATACAGGAGGGGTGCTCACAACACAGGCTCTGCAGATCTGGATCTTTGTGTGCTCGGTCAGCTTGCTGTTGTTCCATGCTTTCTTCAGCATTGACAATGACAAGCGGCTGGTATAGCACACAGTGACAATGACACTGTTGACAAAACGAAAAAAAAAAAAAGTGATATCAGGTTGTGGGCAGAGAACAAAGAGAGGCAATAACAATCGATTTGCAGAACAAAGTGTGCAATAACAACCAACTGACAGAACAAAGTGTGCAATAGCAACGAGCTGGTAG
>JADBJO010002450.1:217500-227500 GCA_016801955.1 Conus betulinus
GCCCCCTCCCCCATCCTCCTTCCCACCTGCTCTTCCACTCCCCTCATCCTGCCCAGCTCCGTCCTCTCCTCACCCAGAGGTCAGGGGGTTGCCGCCAAAGAGATGTTTCCAGTTCAGTGGAAGCAGGGAGAGGCGAGCAGGGGACGGCAGGCGGGAAGGGGGTGGCAGTGTTTAGGAAAATTACGCCCCCCTTGCTCCGATCATCATATAACGTCAGTGCACTCCGTCTCCGAGACGTTGCTCAAGTGATGTCTGAGAGCGAACAAAGGGAGACAATTAAGAATCAATAACGCCGGTTATCGCTCCCAACATCGCTGGATGTAGAGGGGAGGGAGGATGAAGGCGGGTGGGGGATGAGGGAAAAGAGGAACGGAGGGCGGCAAGGTGGAGTGAAGGAAGGAAGGGAGACGGTGGAGGGGAGGGGAGGGAGAGGAGGGGGCTTAAAGAAATTCACTTGATAAATGTCGTTTTTCTGACATCTTTGCCTGTGAAATCACTTCGTCGTTCTGGGGACAAGATCAAATGGCAAAATTGATGATTGTTCGGACAAAGAATGCCAGTAAAGACTAGCTGACAAAGAATCACTGAAACTGAGTTCGGCAGACAGGACAAAGATACCCCAGAAATTAAAGCTGCGTAAAATGATTAAGCTCTTTTAGGACTCCTGTGTGTGTGTGTGTGTGTGTGTGTGTGTGTGTGTGTGTGTGTGTGTGTGTGTGTGTGTGTGTGTGTTGTTTGACTCATCAATCATGTTGTCATTTATCATGCAAAGCAATTCACTTGATGAGCTTTATTTCAAATCACAAAAATAACAGTTGTGAATGCTGTCAAAAAAAGTTCATAGAAAAAGATAGGCCCCTTCAGATCTTTCATGAAGGAATACCGTGACTTTATCTCATACCAAGTGTTTGTATCTAGACCATGATCTTCAGATCTTTCATGAAAGAATACCGTGACTTTATATCATACCAAGAGTTTGTATCTAGACCGCTTTTGCTGTCAGTTTCAAAACTTACAATGCCTGGATTTCTTCAGTAAAACACCACTTCTCTCTCTCTCTCTCTCTCTCTCTCTCTCTCTCTCTCTCTCTCTCTCTCTCTCTCTCTCTCTCTCTCTCTCTCTCTCTCTCTTAGTTTCTTAAAATCTAGTTCATTAACTCTAAACGATTATAAATCTTTGGATATCCTTCCCCTTCGGCAAAAACTGGAATACAATAAGGCTATATTTATGCATGAAGTGGTAAATGGAAATGCACCTCCCTCCATTGTAAACAGTTTCCGGAAGAATGACAAGAGGCACGTCCAGTTAATAATGCCTCTGCCCAGACTTGACCTTTACAAATCAAGCCTCATATACAGTGGTGGTACGTATTGGAACAATTTGCCTCCATTTCTGAAAGAATTCTCAAGCTTTAATATTTTCAAAGAGCGCTTAAAAGGATATCTGCTCAGTAAGTTAAAAGATATATAAAAGAACTGTACCAGTTGATTCCTAAATCAATTAACAGACTGAGTGAATAGAAATAAAATACTGCATGATTACAAGCCTGTGTTAGACGGAAATCTTGCACGTGTCATTTGAGGCACAGCAATAATGGGTTAAGCTATTTGACATGTTTTACATTGATGATATCGCTTAATCGCAATTCGTTATTTGATGTATTTGCGTCTTCAAGTCTATTTGACTCTTTTTTTTTTCCCATTTGTCTTTGTACTTTACATGTATTTTCTTCTCCCCCCCCCCCCCCCCCCCCCCACCCCCCCCACCCCCACCTTCCGCTACGCTCCGCTTCCGCTCTCTCTCTCTCTCTCTCTCTCTCTCTCTCTCTCTCTCTCTCTCTCTCTCTCTCTCTCTCTCTCTCTCCGCTTCTCTCCCCCCCCACCCCCCTCTCTCTCTCTCACCCCGCCGCTTACTATGTATATTTGCGTGTTGCTTGTTTGCGAAAGTGTACAAGTGTTTGGGGTGAGTGTTCGGGGAGGGGCGTTTTCTGGGTGGGGATTATTAAAGTGGAAGTGTGTTACGTTTTTTTGATGTTATTGCCATTTTCTGTATCTTCAATTTGTGTGTGTGTGTGTGTGTGTGTGTGTGTGTGTGTGTGTGTGTGTGTGTGTGTGTGTGTGTGTGTGTTCTTGTTTGTTTGTTTGTTCATTTTTCATTTCGCGATTTTTTTTTTTTTTTTTTTTGTTCCCCTCTTGGGCGAGGGCTGGATGTAAAAAAAGCATGAACTTGCTTATCTATTACCCTCGAAATAATAAAGAAATTGTCTTGTCTTGTCTCTCTCTCTCTCTCTCTCTCTCTCCTCTCTCTCTCTCTCTCTCAAACACACAACACGCACGCACGCACGCACGCACGCACACACACACACACACACACACACACACACACACACACACACACATTTGTATATATACATGCGTTCAGACAGAGACAAATGAGAATGTTACTTTTCACGGTTCGTTGGGAAAGTAATACAGTGCATAATTAGAAAATAATCTATGTGTGACAGTAAGCCCTTACAGTCAAGGAAGTGTGTGTGTGTGTGTGTGTGTGTGTGTGTGTGTGTGTGTGTGTGTGTGTGTGTGTGTGTGTGTGTGTGTGTGTGTGTGTGTGTGTGTGTGTGTGTGAAAGTGTTAAGTGTGGTGTTTTAAGTTTAAGTGGGAAAAAAAAAAAACGTTGAAACAGAGACCAAAATGTTTAAACTTCGTTGTTCGTCTAAATCTTTCTGATTCTAACATGTGTCAGGCCACACAGTCTGCCAGATTTTGTAAACTTTCTAGGCATTGGTACCAACCTGAAACCACCAAGTAACATCTGCCGATAGTATGGAAAGGGCGATAAGTACAACTTGATTCTTTAGACGAAGGAAATCGCCTCCCTTGCCGATTTAACACGCTAGAATCCCTCCAGGCAGGAAATGCGTACCGCTCCTTCGCCTTTAAACCTGATTTATCTCCGTCGCCTTTTCTTTCAGGCCAGGATCAAAGCGAATTTGATCAGAAAATACCGTAATGTTCGGACGAAATGCCGGATACACACACGTGTCGGCACATTCATTGTCTAAACGAATCCGATCTTAAAGAGTTGATAGAATGAAGCTGGGGTGTTTGTTTATTTTTTGTATTTTTTTTTTTTTTTTTTGTCTTTTTTTTTTCTTTTGAAAGGGACGTTACTGTGCGAGAGTTTGAAACAGTGTCTTCTACTGAAATTTCTGTCGAATGACTTCCCCTAATGGTGTTTCTTGGCACGGTAGGGTTTGTTTGGGTTCTTTGTGTGTGTGTGTGTGTGTGTGTGTGTGTGTGTGTGTGTGTGTGTGTGTCTGTGTGTCTGTGTGTGTGTGGTTGGTTGGTTGGTTGGTTGGTGTGTGTGTGTGTGTGTGTGTGTGTGTGTGTGTGTGTGTGTGTGTGTGTGACAAGCGTAACAGTTTCTCAATTTTTCATCACAGGAGGAAAGTCATATCCAGATCTGAACAGGAGAAGAGTGTGGCAAAGGTGAAGAGACACACTAAATCATGTGTGCACTGGTGACCTAGGGTTCTGGACTGGTGAAAGATTCGATGGTGGTGATGGGGTTGCTGCGATGCCGATATGGTGGTCGAGACTGGAAGAAAATATTTCACGTTTTTTTGTTGTTTTTTTGTTGTGTTGTTGTTGTTGTTTTCGAACAGTCAGTGGGCATTTTCATTTTCGGTGCACGGGGAGGAGGCTGGGGAGGGGAGGGGGGGGGGGGTGTGAATAATGGCAGGACAGAATTAGAAAAAGGTTTTCGTTTTCGCCTCTAACTTGAAAAGACATTTATCTTGTTTGCGTCGAAGATGAAATAGATTTTAAACGGAAAAAAAAAAAAAAGCTAAATTAGAAACTCGATTGTTTCAACTTCGTCTTCTGTTTCCGTCCTCTGTTTCAAATGTCTAGCTACGCCATTCGTCACGTGATTTGCCGACTTATATATAAGCTTCCTTGTGATTGGTGGGAACAGTCGTCGGAATTCATCTTTTCAGGAAGGATGGTGATGGTTATAGTGGTAATGTTGTGCTGTGATCGAAATACAGACAGACGGACCGATAGAACAGCAGAATGACAGACAGGCAGGCAGACAGGGAAAGCAGAGGCTCACTACAACACCAGGTAAACAGAGCAGAACCTGGAGACACCCAGACCACGCAGGGAAAGGTGAGGGAAGATTTCTCCCCGCGCGGAATGCGTGCCGTGTGGTGTACGTGAGTCTGTATTCGTGAGGACGATACAACATCTGCAAAAGAGAGAAAGTGCGTGGGTGGGGTGAGAGAGAGAGAGAGAGAGAGAGAGAGAGAGAGAGAGAGAGAGAGAGAGAGAGAGAGAGAGAGAGAGAGAGAGAGATGCGTGCGTGTGCCTACGTGAGAGAGGGGGGAGGGGAGGGGAAGTGGAGATAGAAACGCAGGGAATGAGAGAGTGGGCACGCACATGAGAGAGAGAGAGAGAGAGAGAGAGAGAGAGAGAGAGAGAGAGAGAGAGAGAGCATGCGCGCGAGTGCGTGCGTGAGAGAAGAAAGAGGAGGGGAGGGGGAAAGAGAGGTAGAAACGTAGGGAATTAGAGAGTGGGCACGACACAGAGACAGAGAGAGAGAGAGGGAGAGAGAGAGAGAGAGAGAGAGAGAGAGAGAGAGAGAGAGAGAGAGAGAGAGAGAGAGAGAACTCTGAACTCTGAATCTGAACTCTGAAATTTAATAATTATAGGCCAACAGCCCCTTTCATGGGGGGAACACAAAATCATACCTCACTTCTAGAGAACATACAAACAGGGAAAAACTCTAATCACAGAGAAAACATAACTCTAACTGGAGACATATGATATGAACTGTACATGATTTATATGATCAGGATATTTCTGATTCACATGTTTGTATTGCCGATGAAGGCTTGTCTAATTTTGAAGGCAGAGACTAGGAATTTTGCCAAGCTGACTATTTGATCGGGCAGTTCAGTTCAGTAGTAAATACACCAATCAATTTGCATTCCAAATTCTCACCCGCAGTCACGTCAAATTTATGCAACTTTCTGATCTGATTGTACAATGGGCACTTGAACATAAAATGAATTTCATCTTCTTGTAGATTTAAACATACAGGGCATGTCGTGTTTTCAGCTGTAGGTGAAAAAAAGCGAAATCTGTGTATATTTAATTGAGAAACACCCATTCTAAATTGTGCCAGAACATTCCTGTAATTTTCTACATACACAAAATACTGATATATTTTTCTCGAGAAAACATGTGTTTCAGTTTACCATACATGGACAACCGTGGACTGATATCCAAATGGTTTCGCCAATGATGGCAAAAATTACTAAATAGTCTGAATTTTAATTTTTTTATGAATCCTATTTCATTACCACAACCAAAAATCCATACTTCTTGAAATCCATTTTCACACAGGATATTTTAACATGTGTGGCCCATGTTACATGACCTTTCTCATGCATAGACAGTGACATGTTGTACGCTTTCTTTGAAAATCTGGTATCCGGTTGTTCTAACAATCTAAGCCAGTACTTAATACACGGGTAACAGTTGATATCCATAATGGAAAACGTCCAAGTTCTCCATATACTACGTCGCTTGCTGATTTGTTTCTTACATGTAAAAATCTTTTGCATGCGTACAGATGTACTTGCTCCACTGGGGGTAAGCTTTGTACCCCCATATCTCAGAGCCATAAAGCAGCAACGGGACAACCTGTGCATCAAAAAGTTTGAAGAAAATATCCGGTGAATTACACCCAATTCTTTTTAGTGTGCACAGGATGTCGTTTGTACATTTCTTCCCTCTAAGTTTTAGTTCTTCCATGGCAAGTGTAAAACTATGTCTAGTAGAAAAAGTAAGACCTAAGTATTTGTACGAATTAATCACTTCTAGCGGGGTGCCGTTCAGAAACCATCTCTCCCTTGAGCTGAGAAAGCCACCCTTCCTGAAAACAATGATTTTTGACTTGTCTAAATTTACTGTTAACCGCAGTCTTTCTGTTTCTCTTTGGAGAATATTCAGTTGATGCTGCAGTCCAATCGCAGTAGTAGAAGCCAAAAGAGTGAGATCATCATCAGCAAACAGCAAAAGGAATAGCTCAGTTTCGTCTGATGTGAGGGTAGCACAATGTTTACCGTTTACAATTACGTCATTTGCAAGTTCATTTATTAACAAAGAAAATAATAACGGACTAATAACACATCCTTGCTTTAAGCCTTGTAAACATTCAAAGAAACTTGAGTAACGTGTATTATTATAACATAAAACACACGCTTTCACATCGGGAGTACATTGCCTGAATCATTTTTAGCATCCTACCTCGCACGCCGCCTGCTCGTAGCAGCACCGCCCACAATACCTTACGGTTCACAGTATCATATGCTTTTTTGAAATCGATGAAGGCCGTATAGTTTTGTACTCTTCTGCAAATATTTTTTTTCAATTACTGCGTTTTAAAGTGAATATATGATCTATCGTTGAGCGGCCTTTTTCTAAAACCTGCTTGTGCTTCACAAATGATACCGTTTTGCTCTGCCCATAAAGTTAACCTGCCATTGATAATATGTGCAAAAACCTTACTAAGAACACTCAAAAGAGATATGCCTCTGAAATTATCAGGAATGTTGGCATCACCCTTCTTATACAGTGGAATTATTGCTGCCTCCGCCCATTTTGATGGGAAAAAACTCCTAGAGAATATAGCGTTGAAATACTTCTTCAAGTAAGGTAGAATTATTTGCTCTGCATTCTTCAACATTTCAGGCAAAAGACCATCTAAACCCGCTGCCTTCTTATTTTTCATGTGTTTAATCGCTTTACTGGTTTTTTTTTTTTTCACTTATCTCTCCATCCAATATATGGTCAAATAACGTTTCGTCCGATTTATCATTTAGGCAATCTTCCCCGTTGACAAATCCTTCGTTGAAAACTGATTCAAAGTGCTGTACCCACTCGTTTTCTGTAATGTCATTTAGAACAACACTTCTTCTTTTATTCTTCTTAATCTCGTTCCAGAACCGACTGGAGTTTTCCGCTGAGCTTAAAAGATTTTCAAATCAAAGTTTCTCTGGGCACGCTCTTTCATGTCGAGCATAGTCCTGTATTCTTTCCTCACTCCGATGTATTTAACGTAGTCGGCTTCATCTTTAGTTTTTCTAGCCCTTCGAAGGTGCCTTATTACTTCCCTTTTCTTTGAAGAGCACTCATTATCAAACCATAATACCTTCTTGGCGAAACTAAAAACTCTCTCTCTCTCTCTCTCTCTCTCTCTCTCTCTCTCTCTCTCTCTCTCTCTCTCTCTCTGTTATTCTCTGTTATGCTATCTCGCTCCCCATTTATTCTTACCCATCCCCCAGCACACACACACACACACCCTTCCCGTTCCTCCCTCTGCAGATACTGGGACGTACAGTGGGGGGACTGGGGAAGAAGGGGGAAGGAGGAAGGTGGGAGGTATTGTTGACAATGTATGCATAAATAAGCAATTTAAAGGGATCTGGGAGGATGCAGGATGAAGGGAAACTTGTAGACTGCTTCTCCGGCCGTCCCTCCGTTCAGAGCGCCTTGTCTCCGGGATATCAGCGCTAAATTTAATGATGGTCTGATCCTGTACAAAGGGAGAGAAATGAGAATCGATGTCTTCAGGGAGACGGGATAACTGGCGTTTTTTTTTTTTTTTTTTTTTGTTTTTGTTTTTTTTTTTTTTGTTTGTTTTGTTTTTGTTTTTTCTTTAGCTCTTTTGTTTGCAAAATAATCTTTTTTTTCTATGCCTGGACGGTTTTAAACTAACTGTTATTCAACGATATATTGCGACATGACTCGACAACACACAGCCACCGTGAGCGCATATGGCGTGCGAACATCATAAATTGAAATGTATATTTTAAGCAACAGCAAACCTAAAATGCCTATTGTATTTCTATCAGAAACAAATTCGTAAATTATACATACAAACGGGCACACCCGGGAGAGAGAAGGAGCCATTTCATGATACAGAAATGCAAAAACAAAATTCGTTTTCGTTGAATAGACAAGTAGAGGCAGTGTTCTCTTTCTCTGAGTGTATTGTTCTTTACCCTAAATCCCGTTTTTAACATGAATGCTGATTTCAACATTCTATGCGCCAGAGGCTCTAGAAACAGATTCAGATTTTGATCCTTTGAATAATATGGACGAAATTTCATGTAGAGTAAATAGATTAACACAGAGTATGCAATTATGTACAGAGGAACAAGAACATGAATATCATATTGAAAGGTACATACACTGTCTAAAGATGCATGAATATAAACTTGATTTAAATGGCTTCCGTCTAAAGTGTTATTAAACTTTACAAAATTACGTTTAGGTTGATATTGTATGGTAGAAAAAGATTTTGGGTAACATATTGCTTACATTGTGGTATGCATGTGCATTGTTTGACCAAACGAAAGGGATACAGGTGTACAAAAACCAATCATACATGGATATATTTATGCTATAAGGGTCACTGCATTTTTCATGAACCAAACAAGAAGCATCGGTTGGGTGTTGCCAGAGAGAAAGAGAGAGGGATGTGTGTGTGTGTGTGTGTGTGTGTGTGTGTGTGTGTGTGTGTGTGTGTGTGTGTTACTTCCGCTATGGTGACATTCCCTGCTTTTGTGTAGCATGATTTATATGGACATTGATGCATTTTGCTGTGTGTTATAGCACTATGATGTAACACTTGTTTTCTGAAAGAAAAGTACCATCTTGCAAGAGTGACAACAAACACAAGAAATATCAGAGGCTCCGAAAGACCAGTTCCCAGGCTGAACCTGTACAAGGTCATTCCTTCTTTCAACTGATTCAATTTTACGTGGTAGCATTTGATCAATCTTAACTATGTTTCGGGGAAAGAAAAACCCAGTCAATAATTACTTGCAACGATGGCTTGTATGACAAAGACCAGAAAGCAACTGACGGGGAGAGTTTTTTTTTTTTTTAAGGGAAGAAAAAAGAAAAACTAGTTGATAGAATAGAGAGTGACAATAATGATCAGCGGGGCTCAGAGATGTAAAGGGGACAGGATGAGTATCTTCCACCTTTTCGTAGTTGGAGTCCCATTACGCGTGTTGAAGGCATTCACCACCGGCTCTGTGTCTGTCTGCTTCTTACGGCGCTGGCTGGCTGTTCACCATACGTCACGCCCATTGTGTCAAATTGTCAAATCTGAAGCACAGACACACACACACACACACACACACACACGGTAGTTAAGGCGAACAGAACCTATACATGTGCAGAAATAGCTGGCGTACGTGGCTAGCCCAGGGGGCAGCCAGCCAACTTGAACAACTCTCTCCACTAGAAGTGGTTGGTGACCTTGGCAAGGGAACCAAACTCCGACAAAGAAGAATGGAGGGACAACGAGACTGGACGCTCTGCATCTTTTGACTGGCTCAGCCAGCTCTATCCATAGCAACGTGTTGACTGAACAAGTGATGTTGTTTATAACTGAGCTAACCGCGAAGGCTGTGTCAGCGTTGGGTTTATCAAAACAACTGACCAGCTGAAGAAAAAGTGCCAACAACTGCAGGAAGACAAAGAGTTCAGCTAACAGATGGCGTGCATGACAGAGAGTGCAAATTATGTTTGGTTCTAGGAAAAACAAATAGTGCCAGTAACATATTGACAGAACAAAGGGTACAACTAATATTGGTTCGCAAAACAAAGGATGCAAATACCAACCACTGAAGAACAAAAAATGAGAAGTGTGATTATCAACTGACTGATAACACAAAGAATGCAGGTAACAGACGGCTGATGGCTTCGTTTCAGGAACGCGGCAGATGTCGCTTTCTATCCTGGTAGCAGAAGCGTGATAAGGGCGGTAAGTCTGTCGATCTTTCACGCCAGATTAGCTCCCTTGCCGTCTCCATTTGCAACCGAAGAAAAGGCTGCTGTATGTTAAGCTCGAAAGCAGATAAGAGGCTTGTGTGGATGAAGACAGAAAGCAAAGAATACGTTCATTTGACACCGGTTTT
>JADBJO010002450.1:232500-235000 GCA_016801955.1 Conus betulinus
TCTGTCCGTCCGTCCGTCCGTCCGTCCGTCCGTCGTCCGTCTCTCTCTCTCTCTCTCTCTATCTCTCCTCTCTCTCTCTCTCTCTCTCATCATCATCATCATCATCATCATCATCATCATTATCATCATCATCATCATCATCATCATCATCATCATCATCATCATCATCATCATCTTCTTCTTCTTCATCATCATCATCATCATCATCATCATCATCATCATCATCATAATCATCATCATCATCGTCATCGTCATCATCATCGTCGTCATCATCATCATCATCATCATCATCATCATCATCATCATCATCTGTTCGTCATTCTGCTCTCACGTCTGTAATATGACACAACAGTGCCCCAAACAGCACATCTACAGTGTCCATTTCATTTAAAACAAATCTCTGAAACTGTACCCAGCAATGGATGCAATATGTTGAGAGAGAAAGAAACAAATAAGAAGTGGAAGAAAACAAGTGCAAGCTAACAATTCCTCCTAAGGTCTGCGTGAAGCAAGTGCGCGGCAGATTGAGATTCGATGACATTAAATCGGGTTTAGATGTTGATGGCTTCTTCATGGATACAGAGGAAACGATAGACAGGCTATTGATACTCGTTCACTTCGGCACAAAAAGCACGATAGTGCTGAGTTATTCTGCCCCACCCCCACCCCCACCCCCCTTGCATCAAATATGAAAATGATGATGAACTCTATGTCCGAACTTGTGTTGCCTGTCCTGGATTCTCTTCAATCAGATTTTGTTTCACTACAGAAACAACAGGAAACCACAGATCACTAAGTGCGGAGATAAGTGTCTAACCAGGCATTTCCCAATATTTACATTTTTTGGAAGCCCCATTCAATCGCGCCTGCTACTAATTACTTACGGGCAGCTTGGACACCGCGCGGCCATAAGGGAAACGTTCAGCTGGCTGGTCCGCCCCTCTGAGGTATTCATGTGTGCCAGCTTCTTCGTGTCTGCTTGTGAAGCGAGGGCGTCCTACTGACTGCACTTAGCCTTTGCCTTCACGTTGACTACCGTCCGTGTCCTTCACGCTTGACACTTTGAGACACACGCTGTGGCGATGTGGGGTCTGACACAGGCTGTGGCGACGTGGGGTCTGAGACACACGCTGTGGCGATGTGGGGTCTGAAAACACAGCTGTGGCGATGTGGGGTCTGAGACACACACTGTGGCGATGTGGGGTCTGCGACACACACTGTGGCGATGTGGGGTCTGCGACACACACTGTGGCGATGTGGGTCTGAGTCACACACTGTGGCGATGTGGGGTCTGCGACACACACTGTGGCGATGTGGGGTCTGAGACACACACTGTGGCGATGTGGGGTCTGCGACACACACTGTGGCGATGTGGGGTCTGAGACACACGCTGTGGCGATGTGGGGTCTGAGACACACACTGTGGCGATGTGGGGGTCTGAGACACACGCTGTGGCGATGTGGGGTCTGAGACACAGGCTGTGGCGATGTGGGGTCTGACACACGCTGTGGCGATTTGAGGTCTGAGACACGCTGTGGCGACATGGGGTCTGACACACGCTGTGGCGATGTGGGGACTGAGACAGGCTGTGGCGATGTGGGGTCTGAGACACAGGCTGTGTAGTCAACAGACAGTCGTCCTGTGAACAGAGGGCAGGCACAGAGAGCCGATCCGGATCGACAGGAAGTGGAGAATGCCTTCAATAGGCGTAAAGGAACTCTAGCCTGCAGAAGGCGAAGAGGCGTGTCCTTTCTTCTTGATCCGTGGGGGCGGCATGAACATTTCCGCGCTGCTTATATCATCAAAGAATTCAGAGTGTCGTGACACAGATTGTCACAGTCTTGTGCCTTTTTGCTTTTGAACGATCGGACACATTCTCACGAATTAGATATTTCAGCTCGAAAGCTGTTCTGGTTGAATCTTGATGAGAGAGAGAGAGAGAGAGAGAGAGAGAGAGAGAGAGAGAGAGAGAGAGAGAGAGAGAGAGAGAGAGAGAGATGTAAAGTTAAAAAAAAAAAACAGATTTGTTTTTGTTTTTTAACTAACTTGCTTTTCTTTTTTCCCGTGACGAATGGATTACTGATCAAATATTTGTTTGCAAAATTTAATAAACTGTTTCATTTTTTTTCTGGGGCTCAAACCAGAGCCAGTGCAATTCCCATAGTGATCACTTATTTTGAATTTCTATTTCACCCACTTTTTCTTCTCCCTCATCCTTTCCCTCTCCCCCCTCCCTTCCTGCCTCTCTCTCTCTCTCTCTCTCTCTCTCTCTCTCTCTCTCTCTCTCTCTCTCTCTCGCTCGCTCCAACTCCCCCCTCCCCCTCACCCCACTCCCTCTCTCTCTCTCACCCTCTCCCTTCCTCCCTCCTTTCCCCTCTCTCTCTCCATCTTTGCTAGGGTGGTAATTTTCTCTGTTTCGTTTATTTGTAATTTCCCCTCCCTCTCCAGCCCTCCCTCTCTCTCTCTCCCCCTCTCTCTCCCATGCCCTCTCGATCACCTC
>JADBJO010002450.1:240000-260000 GCA_016801955.1 Conus betulinus
ATGCGAAACTGTGTCTGTGTGAAATGCACAAAGAGAACAATGGTTTGGATACGTGTGTGGGTAGTACGTATGACACACGGCGTTAGTTTCGAGCAGCTGGAGCCGTCCTTTTGAAACAAATCTGGTCAGGTGGTCGTTTATGTTGGGGTTGATGAGATGGCCAGCTGACTGCTTCATGTCTGCTGATGGGAGTGCTGTCGCGGAAAAGTCTTCCCTGTTGTTGAAGGCCTTGAACGTGCTGCAGATCCTTGTCCATCTCCATTCTCTTGATGGCGCTGAATAGCTGATTGGGGTTGATGTTGCGGAGCCGAACAGTACCATCCTCTGATGCTGGAAGCACGATTCCAAATAAGTCGCCTTGCTCATCTTATTCGAGTTTCAACTCAAGACGCATGCACAATTCGTTCAGTTCTACAAACGAAGAACAGGACCAATCGATTCTGCTATTTCTCCTTAAGTGTTCTTCATTGTCTGTTGCGTAGCCTCCAAAATTTTCTTCATCTTGTTCTGCTTTTGGGATTTTCTTTTCTCCTTGTGAAGATGAAAGCTGTTGCGTGCAACCAATCTGACACGCTGATCGTCACTGTTTAACACAGATAATAGAAAGGACATTTGTTTTGCGTAGTACATTGTACTGGGTTTCAGGAGTCCTAGTCCACCTTGATTTCTGGGTAAGAACATGTGAGCACGATTGGTAGACGTGTTGAACTTAAGATGGGATCGAACAAATTCAACTATTTGATCTTCTAATGTTTTCAGTTGCTTCTCCGAAAACTTCATGTTACTGTAGTAAAAGTTCAGTTTTAATGAAGCATTTACATTCACGGCGTCGATTTTCTTGCACAACGATAGTGGAGAAATCCAAATTGTTTCCAACACTGTCTGGAATTCTTCAAAAATCTGTGAGATCTGGTCTTTGTCCGGTGTTCCTGTCAAATTGGTCTGAAAGCCAAGGTAGGGATATGGTCTGTCTTTTTCTAACTTTGGTGGATCTTCTCCTGGTAGAGAAATCTGGACGTTTTCTGTTCTGCCTCTAGTCGTCCAGTTATTCCCAGAGCGTTGTCCATGAATGGTAGCGCACTTTGTGGGTTTCACTTTCATTTCCGTGTAGTTGAGGAAGATCTCTGTCTTGCTCATCATCTCTTGAAGTTTTTCTTCGCTATGAGCGCTTGCACACACATTATCCCTGTAAGCATACATACATACATACATACATACATACATACATACATACATACATACCTACATACGCACGTACATACGTACATACGTACGTACGTACATACATACATACATACATACATACATACATACATACATACATACATACATACATACATACATGGATAGATGGATAGATGGCATCGCACAAAGTTGTCAATAAATCGATGATGAGAAATGTTTGGGATTCATTTGTCCTCCTCCTCCTCCTCCTCCTCCTCCTCCTCCTCTTCTCTTCTTCTTCTTCTTCTTCTTCTTCTTCTTCTTCTTCTCGTCCTCCTCGTCCTCCTCTCCTCTCCTCCTCCTCCTCCTCTCCCTCCTCCCTCCTCCTCCTCCTCCTCCTCCTCCTCCTTCTTCTTCTCTTCTTCTTCTTTTCTTCTTCTTCTTCTTCTTCTTCGTCTTCGTCGTCGTTCGTCGTCGTCGTCGTCGTCGTCGTCGTATTCATTGTATTCATTGTCTTGTGTGTGTGTGTGTTCTTGTGTGTATGTGTGTGTGTGTGTGTGTGTGTGTGTGTGCGCGCGCGCGCGCGCGCGCGCGCGCGTGTGCATTTCTTTTTCGCATTCTTCCTTCCTTTTTATTTTTTCTTGCACTTCTTTTTGTCGTCTTCCTCTTGTGTATAATAGAAAAAAAAACTATGATAATGATGATGATGACAATGATGATGTTGATGGGTGATGATGATGATGATGATGATGATGATGATGATGATCCCTTTTTCTTCTTCCTCTTCTGTTTCTTCTCCCATTCGTCTTCTTCTTCCTTTTCCTTCCTTCCTTCCTTCCTTCCTTCCTTCCTTCCTTCTTTCTTTCTTCTTTTCTTTTTCTTTCTTCTTTTCTTCCTACTGCCTTCTTTCCTTCTTTCTTTCTTTCTTCCTTTCTTTCTTACTTTCTTTCTCCATTCCTTCTTTCTTTTTTTTTCCTTTCTTTCTTTCTTTCTTTCTTTCTTTCTTTTTCCTTTCCTTCTTTCTCGTGATTCCTCATAATCTTTATCTGCTGTATTTTTTTTTCAGTCGTGTAACTCGGTGCATCTTCCTCTTCTCTTCCACAGCCACATTCCTCATCGTCCCATCGTCACCTCGGTCCAGTCGATAGAAAGCTATGGATGTATGGTCTCCACGTAGCCACCCACTGGAGAAGACGCTGCACCGGTTTCTAAGTAGCTCCAATGCTGTTCCACGACACCGCTCCTGATTCAACAACATACACAGAACACCGCGTGCTAAACGCCTTCCAGGTAAGTCAGGGCTGCGGACAGTTAGGTTGAGCGTGCGCTCGTTGTGAGAAGTATGCTTCGGCCATGAAGGAAACTGAAGTATGAAAGAAGAAAGAAAAGGAACAGGGCATTAATCCAACAAAAGTCAGCATCCACATCATCCACTCAGCACAACGGTACAAGAGGCTGAAGTAATCGGTAAACCACTTTTCAGAGGAGAGAAAAAGGCAGAGAAGTAGATGGCGAAAAAAAAAAACAACAACAACAACAAAAAAAAAAAAAAAAAAAAAAAAAAACGACGAATGCAATGTTAAAAAGCAATGTTACTGTCTGCCATTTTGTACACCTTCCACGCCGCACTGACTGAACATTAAAACTAACTCCACACAGTTCTGGAAGGGACATTCCACCAACATGATCTTCGTACTCACAAGGAATTAACCTTGAGGAGAAGAAAGGAAGTCAGGAACAAGCAAGCAGAAGAAGAAGAAGAAAAAAAAAAAAGACACAGAAGAAAGAAACCAATAAAAACCGACAGAGAAGCACTACGAATACTGCCGGAAGGAATCTTAAAAGAAAAGTTCCAGTGCTGTTTGTAAAGAGGAGAATCATAGAGAAGGTTCCAGAAGTACCTGGTTTTCCTCCCTAACATCCTATGCTGTCTCCTCACCATTTTTTGTACTCTTATAGAACAAGGAGTACTTAACAATGGGAACGAAGAAATGCTGTCTGTGTGTGTGTCTGTCTGTCTGTCTGTCTTGGGTCTGTCCGTGGTCAAAATGTGTTCCACTCGCTCCAGACAAAACCTCTGGGCCGATCTTTCTGAAAATGTTTAGGTATGTTCATTATGGGTCACGGATGATGTCCGATGTTTTTTGTTTTACCAGAATAGCCGTTACTAACGGCTATAACGGCCCAAACGGTTTTTCTTCTTTATGGAATATCTCAGAAAGTACTTGTATTCAAGATAAACTGGGAGTACGTTTATATGCTTTGCGGTTTTTTTTTTTTTTTTTTTTTTTTTTTTTTTGTTTTTGTTTTGTTTTTGGTCTCGTGGTAAAAGCTGGCGATCTGTTCTGTGATGGATGGTATCACGAAAACTGTGTTCACCACGCTTTACCTCTGTGTAACCTTTTCATCCTCCATTTATGTACACTCCATCCCCACCCAATTCTCCCCTCGCTCTCTCTCTCTCTCTCTCTCTCTCTCTCTCTCTCGCTCGCTCGCTCGCTCGCTCGCTCGCTTGCTCGCTCGCTCTCGCTCTGTCTGTCTGTCTGTGCATCTTCACAGAGCCTTTAAGAGAGGGGAAATTGCTGTCTCTTGAATTATCAAATTATCAATTGCTTGAATGTGACATAGTTAATGGAGTCCGCAAATTCTCATCTAATGTTGCTTTCTCCTGGGTTTTCCATTACGTGTTTTTTTTTTTCCCTTACGAGTCAGTAAACCGTTTTCAATCTTGGGTATGATCTTGTACTCATGCTTACCTTGGAATGACAGTTTCATCCACATTTGTATCATACAGGTATCGTCATTGTTCACACTCTTTCAAGCGGTGTTTGACTTCTTTTTTTAAATTCTGTTCTGTTCTGTTCTCTCTCTCTCTCTCTCTCTCTCTCTCTCTCTCTCTCTCTCTCTCTCTCTCGGAGTGGTTTCCATTCTCTTGCTTCGAGGTACTGTGACATTTTTCTTTCTGCACTGCCTGTAAATAGCCAAGCATCCTTGTTGAATGTCACCAATCAGCTTTGGAGGCGATGCTCAATGCTGCTGCACTGTCTTCATTTCAAACAGAAGGCAGAGGAAAACGAATAGTCGTCATTCTTCGATTGACCACGAATACCGACCAGCCCCCTGAAACGCAAACCCAAGGCCACAGCACTGTTTATTGCTGGAAATGTCCTAAACAGGCAAACAGAATTACGGAAATGCCCGTAGCAAGCTCACAGGGACTGGCACAGAGCTGAGGTCCATGGACATAGTCAGCAGAAAAAGGCAAGTCAAGGATTTCCACCATCCAATTTGTTTTTGCCGATGCTGTCTGGCCTAGTGCACAGTGTGGATAGAACCGGCTACAGATATACTGCCTGAGGTGACATTTTTCAGTGTGACAGCAATTTTTTCCTCCCTCCTCCGCACCACGGCCTGCACGTGACACACGGTACGATGACACTCAAACAAGAAATCGACAGGGGGCAGTGTTGACAACCAGTCCTGTGACAATGGCACACGATGAAGCCTTCCATGTTGGATATCGTCTCAGTCACGCCCAGTGTTAACGAAGGCTGTGGTGAAATCATTCCGTGACCTGATTTGTGAACGTGACAGGTCACCGGTTACTACTGCACGACGCAAAGCAGAGGCGGTGGTAGCGTCTGAAAACGATCATGATGAACACTATCAACACAGACCTTCGTTCGTGCTCTGTGTGCCCAGACAACACTGCAGTCACAGCACTGAAATTCCCTCAGGACACCTGAGTTTGACCAGTTTGAATTAATTGTTCTTAAAAGCCTTAAAATCCGTCAGTATCTTTATTTTCGTACAGTGAAAGAGAGCTGTCCTTCATCGTCTTGATGGCAAATGTTGTTTTCAAAGTCAAAGTAATTGTTTTGTTGTTGTTTGATTGAGTTGAAAATGACATACTCCGAGCAAGGATCACTGATTCAGTGCTTGAAGATGCCAATGGGTTGGTTGCTTTCTCTTCAAATTAACCAATGAAATCGACTGTTAGTAGCTTGCAAGGTGGTATGATATGACGTAGGAAGGACTGTATCTGTACGCTGACACCCCTGGTTAAAAATTTCTCCAGAACATTCGGTCATCACATTTATTTTTAGAAGACCGTCGCTAACATTCTCGCGACGTGACCTGAGTGACCGATCTCGCTTGCCGCGAGTATTTCCGCCCCACGTCGCCGAGTGGTAAGTCGGGCGCCGCGATCATTTTTTGCGGCGTGCTGCAAAGAAGTTCAGAGGGAAGATGATCCTGAAGATGTTTCTGACGTCCATCAACCACAGAGTGCTGCTTCTTCTGTCAACGTTACAGTCGGTGATGTACTGCCATATTTGCAGGAAAGGACCAGAAATATCAGGATCAGGATCAGGATTTGGGGCGTTGTATCAAGACAACTAAGCCTATTTAGGCTTTACGTCTGTTGGTCCAGTCGCAGACTAGCTCAGTCTAATAACCATCGATTTCATATTTGATTTTAGTTATTAATTCATGTTTATCTATGAGGTTCTCTTAAACACATTAATACTGGGTGCACGTTTGATGTTAGTTGTTAACTCATTTCAAAGTTTGGTTACTCTGTTAGCAAATGTAGATTTCCTCACATTGGTTCTGGAATATTGTTCCAATGTCTTCCCTTCACCGTTCATTGTATTATCTTTCTGTGGGGCACAAAAAGCATGCCCTATCAACATCGTCAATACCATTAAATATCTTATATGTTTTAATCAAGTCTCCTCTTATTCTTCTTGCCTTAGGTGTTGGAAGTTGTCGATATTTTGATCTTTCCTGGTATGAGTAATCCTTTATATGATGGATCATCTTTGGTGCTCCTCTTTGAACCTGTTCTAGAGCTTCTGATTTTTTCTTTTTAGCATTGGATACCATACAGTATTGCCATATTCAAGAACAGGTCTAACATGTGTCTTAAATAATTGTAAAAAAAAAAGTGTCCTTTTCTATACATGTAAAGGCTCTTTTTAGTATTCCAATCATTCTGTTGGCCTTGTTGGCGCAATATAGGGACACCCGTCGGCCTTCTACCCGAGAAGCCTTTCGAAAGTGGCTTCCAGCAAAACCAAAGCTGTCAACAACGGAATGTGCGACTCATTGTGGACAGACGTGGTGAAACGTTGACTGTCACATCTGCAGTCATATTGGTGAACGGTGATAGTTTCTTTCTCTAATCTTCTGTGATCTGGTTTCCATTTCGCAGATGTTGTATTCTGACAGGTAACTACCTGTGGGTCGCAGATGTTGTATTCTGACAGGTAACTACCTCTGTCGCAGATTTTTTTCTTTGACAGTTAACTACCTTGGGTCGAACATGTTGTATTCTGACAGGTAACTCTCCCGGGTTTTTTTCTTTGACAGTTCTGTTGTGAACCCCCCCCCCCCCCCCCCCCCCCCCCCCCCCCCCCCCCCCACCCCCCCCCCCCCCCCCCCCCCCCCCCCCCCCCCCCCCCCCCCCCCCCCTCACCCCTGTGACCAAGTCCTCCCTTTGACAATGCTGAGAACGGGTTTTGTCAGCTTACCTCAACAAATCATTCATTCATCCGTTCGTTTCATTCATTCATTCATTCATTCATGTTCATTCATTCATTCACATTCATGCTCTCTCTTCATTCAACCTCTCTCTCTCTCTCTCTCTCTCTCTCTCGCTCGCTCGCTCGCTCGCTCTCTCTCTCTCTCTCTCTCTGAGTGGCCTCCCTTGTTCGGCAACCGGCAAGACGTGTTTCAGCCGCTCCGGTAAATTTCTACTCGTTATCAACTGTAAGTCGTGCAGCATGCCTGTTGAAGGTCTCCCGTCCACTGTAGAAGCCACTCTCAATGCGGCACTGGAAGAAATGACATTGTCGTCGTTCAAAATAGAAGGCAGAGGAAAACAAACTGTCGTCGTTCTGCGGTTCACTTCAACTACCGAACAGCCCCCCTGCCACGCAAACTCAAGGCCGCAGCCTGGCGTGTCGTCGCAAGTGCCCGTCACAGCTGAACAGGGATAGACGCAGAGCAGAGACCTGCAGAAGCAACCAAAAGAAAAAAAAGGTGAGTGAAAATTTATGTTGTCCATCCGGTTTATTTTTGCCGACACCTCCTAGCGTATTTTACCACGTTGGCCGAACCCGCGAGAGCCGTGTTACATGTGATGAGATTTTCAAGCGTGACAACTGTCTCCCCTCCGTCTGTTACTCAGCCTGCAAGAAGAAACACAGCACAGTGACAGGCAGGGATCGACTTGGAGCAGTGTGACAAGAATATGTGACAGTTCCGCACGACGAAGTGTCGGTCTTGGATTTTGGATCAGTGAAGCCAAGCGCTAATCAAGACTGTTGATAAATATTGTGATGTGGTTTGCGATCCCGATAGGCCTCCGGCGAATGAACAACAGAACGACCCTCCAGAGAATGTGACTGCCAAGTGAGATAATGGCACACCAGCAGGGAATGATGAAGTGTTCATGCTCTTGACAGAGACAGTGCGCAACTGACTTCCAGCGGCAGTTCAGCTGTGGAGAACGGAAATCTTGTTGACTGTGGATAAACGTTTTGGAAGCCTCAGTGACAATCGCATCGGTGTTGGAAGTTTGTTGATTATTTCCGTGAGTTGGTTTCCTCATCGCAATATTGGTTGGGCTTTTTTTGTTTGTTTGTTTTGTTTGTTTTGTTTTGTTTTTGTTTTGTTTTTGAGATTCATTGTTTGTATGTATTCCTGGCATTCATTTTCGAACAGCCCCACCCACATCCTAAACCCTGCATGAGAATGGACTTTGTAAGCTTACCTCATTAAATCATTCGTTCGTTCCGTTCTCTCTCTCTCTCTCTCTCTCTCTCTCTCTCTCTCTCTCTCTCTCTCTCTCTCTCTCTCTCTTCCCCTTAGAACTGATATATCATCAAAACACATTCGTCATTCTTGTCACATTGTTAGATATAGAACTCCTTCCCAGTGAATGACATAACAACGGTTTCCTTGTCCTTTTCTTCACGATAATCTTTTCACGTCCTCTAACCTGAAACCGAGTAACTCTCTCTCTCTCTCTCTCTCTCTCTCTCTCTCTCTCTCTCTCTCTCTCTCTCTCTCTCTCTCTCTCTGTCCGTTGTACATCTTTACTTAGCTATATGTGCACATTTTCCCCTTCATGATGGGCTGAGGCCTAATGCGAATAAAAATTTTGAGTCCCCCCCCCCCCCCTCTCTCTCTCTCTCTCTCTTCCTCCCTCCCTCTCTCGCCCTCTCTCATTCTTCTCTCTCCCTCTCTCACTCTGTCTCTGTCTCTCTCTCCCTCCCCCCACCCTCTCTCTCTCTCTCTCTCTCTCTCTCTCTCTCTCTCTCTCTCTCTCTCTCTCTCCCTAAAATTCCATATTTTTAAAACAAGTCATAATAACTCTCAGCATTATCTGTGGAACTACCACCCCGTGAAGATCATAACAACGGCTGGTTTGTCCTGTTTCAGTCATCATCTCTTCCGATCCTGTAACGTAAAACCGAAGAGCGTTTGTGTGGCCGACCGCTTATGCGCACGTGGATGCGTTCCCACCCTGCGCGTGCATGTGGTTGGGTGGGTGGGTGTGCGTGCGTGCGCGCGTGCGTGCGCGCGCGCGCGCGCGTGGTTGTGTGTGTGTGTGTGTGTGTGTGTGTGTGTG
Organism: Conus betulinus; assembly: GCA_016801955.1. Taxonomy (NCBI): domain Eukaryota; kingdom Metazoa; phylum Mollusca; class Gastropoda; order Neogastropoda; family Conidae; genus Conus; species Conus betulinus. The sequence goes on from JADBJO010002450.1 coordinate 248,804, forward strand.
TGTGTCCGGGGACCGATCTTAAAGCAAGCGCTAAAACAATGATTACAGTTAGCTAAGTATTGAAACAAGGTTGGTCGTTATATATCTCTGTACATGGACATGACACAGAGAGAGAGAGAGAGAGAGAGAGAGAGAGAGGAGAGAGAGAGAGAGAGAGAGAAGACTGATCTATTTTCCTTTGTAATTCTTTTTCTCAATCCTGTATATTCAATTATATCCTGTGTAGACTGCCTGATATTGTTGTTGCCGTTCGTTTTGTTTTTTTTGTTTTTTTTTTTCCTCTTCTGATTACATTTTCCCCCTTTGCGTCAAATAAAAGCACCTGTATTTTCATTCTATTTCCTCTGTGTGTGTGCGTGTGTGTGTGTGTGTGTGTGTGTGTGTGTGTGTGTGTGTGTGTGTGTGTGTGTGTGTTTAGAAATGTGTGTGTGTGTGTGTGTGTGTGTGTGTGTGTGTGTGTGTGTGACCATAATTATAAAAATACCCATGTTTCGACGCAGGTGTGATAGCATTCTGTGCTGACGTACAGAAAAATGACTGCATATACGGAAACAAATGGGTAATTTAGTAAAGCCAAAACTTTTACCGTTGTGAAAATTTTTTTAAAAATCGCAAACTAATTCTCTCTCTCTCTCTCTCTCTCTCTCTCTCTCTCTCTCTCTCTCTCTCTCTCTCTCTCGGGGGGGTGCACGTGCAAGATGGCGCGCGAGGAAAGATGTGTAGTCAGTGAACTGTGTCTTCTATGGCAAATTTCAAATATACCAAGCGTCAGATTTTCAAAGTTGTGTGTTGGAAATTGACACGTAAGTTTTACGCCATTGTTTCGTGGTGAAAATGATTAGTATCGAGGTGTGGAGGGCTCGTGTTGGTATTTTCAACTTGTCAAGGCGAAGCAGCGACAAATCTCGTGCAGCAAGATACAGCACAAACCGTGACAACACACTCGTACAAGGCAAGGGGGGGGGGGGGGGGGGGGGGGGGGGGACATTGTTTTGCTCTACGCGTGGCTGGCGTGCTTTCTGGCTTTCGCCCTCACAGTGAAATCAAGCGTGAAAACTGGCTTTCCTGACCCTGTTGACCAACACCCTGTGTTGAAATTACCGATATTCTCAAACTGCAGTGTTAAACGACACAGCGTGGTGTGTTAAGTCGTGTGACGTCACCCGGTGTCCTTGATGGGTGTGGGCTTGCTGTAGTGATAAACTGTGTCTTGGCGATGTGGCAAATCTGGCTCTCCGGAGATGTTTCTTTGAAGCCGGGTCCGGTTACTCCCCCTGTAAGGAACGGGTAGGGCCCTGAATGCCACGGGCCCTATATGCCACAGGCCCGGTATGTGCCACAGACCTTATAAGCCAGTGGTCAAGCAGTGGTCAGACTGGCCATTGGTCAAGCAATGTCAAACTGACCAGTGGTCAAGCTATAGTCAAAATGACCAGTTGTCAAGCCATGACTGACCCGTGGTCAGTTTCCGGTCAGTTTAACATTTGCTTAAATACTAGTCAGTTTGACTTGCTTGACCACAGGCATATAAGGTCTGTGGCATACCGGGCCTGTGGCATATAGGGCCTTCTTGCAGATTAAAAATCCCTTTGTGGCATATAGGGTGCCTCCCGTAAGGAACACACCCAGGATTCTCAGAACTCTGAAAACGCAGACAAAACTCTGGAAAAGATGACGCGCGCCTTTGAGAAGATACTGGACGATCATGTAGATAAAGCTATGAAGGCTATGGAGATTCAAGCTGACTCAATCAAGAGACTGGAGCAGTCAATGTCTGATCTATGTGAGAGCGTCAATCAGGTGAGAGAACTAGCGAATGATAACCGAGCAGATATCCGCGAGATGGCTGAGCAGCAAGAAGAAATGTCAGAGACAATCCATAGCATGCAGCAAGAGATCGATCGTTTGGAGAGTTTCTCCAGACGCAACAACGTCAAGTTCTTTGGCCTACCTGAGTCTGGCAGTAGAAATGAAGACTGTGCCTCACTAATCAAGGACACTCTGAACACTTATTTCCCTCACGTGCAGTGGGATGAGGACGTCGTGCAAAGGGCTCACAGACTAGGCAGACCTTAACCCCCAGAGCACCCACCCCCGCCCCATCATTGCTTGTTTGCAGAAATGGGGGAACCTGATGACTTTGATGAGAGATCAGCAAGGCAGAAACAAAATGAAAGAGCCTTTCTCTTTCATTTTGTTTCTGCCTTGCTGATCTCTCATCAAAGTCATCAGGTTCTCTTAGAGATCAAGGGAAGATCGGTTTCTATGTTAGAGGTCAACTCAAAATTCGAGAAGGTCAGCAGCGAAGGCTGGGTGAAACTGGAAAAAAAAACGGGATCCCCGACGACGCGGGAGGAGTCCCCCTCACGTCCAGCCAGTTACGTCATTTATTCCAATGGTAGCAGCCAACCAACCAGCAACTCGGGGGAAAATGCAATGACGAAACGAGCGCGACTCCGAGCAGCCCTCGCCGTGTGCAAACTGAGGACAACAAACGAGGGGCGAGCAGTGGACCCCCAGACCCGTCAACCGTAACTTCCACCGCGCGACAGGCAAACCTACACGATTCATGGAAAACGAAAGCCACGTGCGCAAAGGCTAAAACAATCACACAAGCGTAAAAACGGGCCGAAGCCTAGCTGACACTGCACGCACAGACAGCTTAGTAAACAGTGGGCAAAAGGATAGAAACTCTCATTCAGCTGCTCACGTTAGGCCCACTCCTACTATTGAAGACCGTGATAATGAAGTAGTAATTTCTCACGATGGAACTAATGGAACTGATGAAGAGTACACACGCACAAAAATAAACACTACAACCATCATATCAAGTTCTCTTTCTTTTGTTTCTTGGAATGTAAATGGGCTGAGCGCCAAGTTATGTGATCCTGGTTTTGTTAATTACATCACTTCCTTTTATGTCTGCAGTTTGCAGGAAATTTTTACCTTCAGTTCGTTTAATTTTGATGTTTGTTTTAAATTAAAGATTTTCTTGTTGCCCACTCACCTGCAACCAAATTATCCAGGATGGGTCGCGGATCAGGAGGGGGTTGTTACTTTAGTGAGAAGAAAGTGGTCAAATTTTGTTAAACAGACTGAAACAAATGCTGATGATATGATTTATTTGCAGCTTTGTAAAACACTGGCTGCGACAGTGACGTATTATTGGTTAAATATATATATAACCACCCTATAAATAGCGTCTTTTATAATGACAAGGATTGTGAATGTACTTTAGACAAATTAGAACAATTTTTGCTGACGTTTTATGAAGGAAGACAAAGAGTCTTTTATTTTCTGGTTTGTGGTGTTTTCAATGCTAGAATAGGAGAATGGGGGCTAGAAATTATGGATTTAACTGGTGATGACCTTGCTCTGGATAATCACAATGAATGTGCAGATCTTCAGAAGATAAATTGGTTAATGGGTTTGGCAAGAGACTGATGGAACTGTGTGCACCATGCTTCAGCTGTCACCCCTGAATGGATTAATTGATAACTATTTTGATGACAGTTTTACGTTTCTTGCTGATCAAGGAAAATAGCACTACTGATTTTTTTTGTTGCATGTTCTGCAGATTTGACATGGATAGCCAAATCTTTAAAAAATTGTAGAAACGCATGGAGTCCCAGCACATGCCTGTAAAATTATTTGTTCATTGTACCGTCACTGACAAAGGAAAGGGAAAAGAAAAGCAAGATGTACCTATAAACTAAAGTTAAATGGGGGAGCGCAGCAAAGAGCATTTATTTTTAGCTCAGTTAGAATCCACTCACAGTAGTTAAGGCTCTGAAAAAGCTGTAAATCTGGTTGACAACGACAAACTTTTCGTCGACACTCTGTTTGAAGCCGGTGAATGCATGAAATGCACAACTTGGCAAAAAACACGTGCAAGACCAAATTATAACAAATGATATGATGCTACGTGCCGCAATTTTATTGCAAGGCGAGCGCTGACACACTGCACGCGTACGAAAAAGGCAAAAGATGAGGCTAAGTACAAAGTCAAAAGAAATATTTCTAACGACACAATTAGAAATAAGAGAACGCAATACAACAAAATCTAAGGGATACTCTGCTAAATAGTGGAAACAACAGAAGCAAATTTTGGTCTACAATTCGCAGTCTCAGACACAAACCACGTAAAAAATAACCAACATTCCCATCTCCGTATGGCAACATAATTTTGAAACTGCTTTTAGACAGTCAGGTGAGTCGGGCGAAACAAATGCATGTATTAACGAGAAACGCAAAAATGGAAAAACTATACATAGCTTTCATCGACTACATGAAAGCGTTCGATACAGTCAACCGAGAAAGTTTATGGAAAGTGCTAGAAAAAGTTAATACATCTACTAAAATGTTGAATATGCTGCAGGGAATATATAGGTCTGTTCGATCGTGCGTTAATTAAATGGGGCTCTGAGATATCAGCGTTCTTTGAATACCCTGGCGGTCTGAAGCAAGGGTGCTTGTTATCTCCCCTGATCTTCTCCCTGCTTATAACTGAGGTGGCAGGAGAAGTGACAGTAAAGGAAAACACGGCTTTCAGTTTTCTTCTTCTTTAAGAGAAATTTTCCTCTTGCTTTTCGCGGATGATAACGCCTTAATTTCATCTACACCTTCAGGTTTACAAAACCAAATAAAACAATTTGCAGGTAGCGTCTGGTAAATTGGGTCTAAAAGTAGATTTGACTGAGACTAAAGTTTTGATTTTTAGAAAAGGGGGTCATTTGACCAAATATGGAAACGGTACTATAAAAGAGGCAATTGAAGTGGTGAACAGCTACAAATATCTTGGTTTCATCTTGACTACTAAATTATCTTTTGTAGCAGCGTTGGATGACTATTCAAGGAGAGCCAAATATAGGACACTAGAAATAATGAAAACAATGTGGAATTGGGGGGTAGGATGGACATAATTATCTTTTTTTTTTTTTTACTATTTGACACGATGGTGAAGCCAGTGCTATTGTACGCTGCAAAGGTATGGGGTATTCCACAATATAAAATGATCGAAGCGGGTCGATCTGTTTGCCTGTAAAAAAAAAACCCCAAAAAACTATGAAGTGTTAGCCCTAAAACACTAAATGCAATGGTCTATGGAGAGACTGGTTGCTATAGTCTTTATATAGACAGCACACTAAGAGCACTTAGCTGTTGGTTCTCTTTACAACAGATGAAACAATAGAATACCCAAGCAAGCATATCTTTCCTTGATTAACTGCTTTATGAACAGCACTAACGACAGATGAAGTGTGGTTAGTGGGTGGGGTCGGAAATGTTAATATGTTTAAGAAGATTTTTAGGCAAAGGATGGTAGACTGTTTTCAGCAAGATTGGGTTAGCAAATTAAATTCAAATGATCGCTTCAACACCTATTATTCATTTAAGTCTCTTTTACAACCAGAAACTTATCTAACCTATTTAACGGTTAACAAATTTAAAAATGTATTTCACCAGATTTCGTCTTGGGTTAAACGACCTGAATATAAATAGCAGATACAAAGAAAATATCAAAGCATGTCCTTTTTGTAAACCAACTTGAGAACGAACTCCACTTTCTATTGAGATGCAATGCTTATATGCCTTTCAGAGAAAAATACATACTGAAGCACAGACAATTTCAGAACGTGAACTCTATTGAACTAAAACAATTACTTGCGAAAAACGAAAATGTGCATATTACAAGAGATATTGCTATGTATTTATTATGCAAAAAAAAAGAAGAGAAGAACTCGTATCCCATACAGTATGAATAATTAGTTACCCTCATAAAGAAGCATTATTAGTACATCGAAAAATATACTTTTGTTATCATTTCTCTCTTTTTTCTCTTTATGTGTGCACTGCACCTCACACATCGTATAGGCCGGAGGCCTGAAACATTAGTCTAGCGTCTCTAGCAATTACCTCCCCTTTCACTTTGCAGACAAGAGATGCTAGCCCTCACGTGACCGCCGCCCGCCGCTGACAGAGACCCCCACCCCTCGCTCAGGATCATGTCCAACGACACGGGGGTCCTCCCCTTCTGCAGCCCGGGCAACCAGTCTGACGTCACGGGGGGCGAGGTGTGCGTGGACCCCACCACCAGCCCCCCTCCCTGCCCCCCTTCCCCCGCGGCATCGGCCCGCTGCTGCTGAACCGCACCACGCAGGCGCGCTATGCCATCCCCATCAACGGCTACCTGTCGCCCATCCTCGTGTTCCTCACCATCATCAACAACTCGCTCGTCTGCGTGGTGCTGCTCAAGCGGCACATGCGGAGCCCCACCAACGTCCTCCTGGTGGCCATGGCCATCTCGGACATGTTCACCGGGGTCTTCCCGTGCCCATCTTCATGAACTTCTTCGGCACGGAGAAGTTCTGGGAGTACCTGCCCTACGACTGGTGCCTGGCCTACAAGTACCTGTCCGAGCTGATCCCCACCATCTTCCACACGGCCTCCATCTGGCTGACGATGGCGCTGGCCATCCAGCGGTACATCTACGTCTGCCACGCCTTCAAAGCGCGCACCTGGTGCACCATCGAGAACGTGCTGCGGGGCACCGTGCTGATCTACGTGCTGGCCTTCCTCAGCCAGCTCTGCCGTTTCCTGGAGGACTACCCCGTGGCCGTGGAGCTGGACTCGCTGGTGTCGCCCAACAAGACGGTCATGGGCTGCGTGATGGTGTTCCACGCCTGGGCCGAGTCCAGCAAGACGCTGTACTACAACCTGTACTTCTGGTTCCGGGTCATCTTCATCCACCTGGTGCCCTGCATCTCGCTGGTGGTCATGAACGCCTTGCTGATCTACGCCATGCGGGTGGCCCAGCGGCGGCGGATGATGCTGCTCAGGCAGAACAAGAAGAGCGAGTCCAAGAAGTTGAAGGTGAGTTGAGTGATGAGGCTGCTCACTCAGGCAGAACAAGAATTGCTAGTCCAAGAAGTTGAAGGTGATTGAGTGATGATGATGCTCACTCGGGCAGAACAAGGAGAGCGGGTCCAAGAAGTTGAAGGTGAGTTGAGGGGAAAACAAAGAGAGGGAGAGTTGGGAGAGGAGTTGGGAGGGAGGGACGGGGAGGAAAAAGGAGAAAGCTCGGGTGCGCAAGCGCGTATTTTTGTATTATGTACCTGTGTGTGCGTGCGCGAGCGCGCGTATACGCGCCATGATGTATGTGTGCGTCATGCGCGCGCGTCTATGTGTATTGGTGTGTATTGGTGCGTGCGTGCGTGCGAACGAACGTGCGAGCGTGTGTGTGTGTGTGTGTGTGTGCGCGCGCGCGCGCGCGCGCGTGTGTGTGTGTGTGTGTGTGTGTGTGTGTGTGTGTGTGTGTGTGTGTGTGTGTGTGTGTGTGTGTATTAGGGGGTGGGGGTAAACTTAAACAAAAGTTAGCACGACCAAACTTATCATTACTACAAATGTTGATAAAACCATTCCAGCCACCCCATGCATACACCGAACGGCAAAAGCTGTTGGCTTGAATCATCAGTGAATGGTTTCAGTAATGTGTTGTAGTTTGTTGAAAAGATCCATTTACTCAACAAAAATAATGTCTTCTCCGGTACTGTGGTCAGCGATACTAATGTCGTCAGCTGCATGCAATAGCACAACCAGACATTGCAGAACGATAACTATCATGAGACTCAAACACCCATCCCTCGGGTAAAGATGTCACCCAATGATAAAGATTTTTTTTATTTTAAAGCCTTCGATAGAAATGTCAGCAGTTCTTAACATAAACAGACAATTGACATTGTTTTCCCAAAAGAAATTAGATTTTAGTGACAATAGTGGTTATATTCATAGATAGAATATGCGTTGATGTTTTTTGTACAAGCGTGATAACAAAAAACACTAAACAGGTCAGTGCATTTCTCTACCAAACAAATGAAAAAAGTCTTTCTTTTGGCAAAGAATGAAAATTGTCCACCTATCGGCGTAGTTTGCTGCATCTAGACAAGTGAGAGTTTATGAGTAAGGTGTAATGAATTACAAAAATGAAGGGTATATGAAATCAACACATTAAAAAACAACCTTACACGTTTTCTACAACAGTTACCGAACAGTACCACCATATCAACAATTTGCCTTCGCGCCCGGAACCAAGCGAACCAAAACAGGCCGATAAAAGTAGGGAAAATGCGATATGTATGCGTCAAATTAAATGTAACCACCTCCCATAAAATGATTGATAGGCTGAGCCACGCGAAGTCACGCTGCTAACCTATGTTGATGGTGGAGGTCAGTTTTCGATGAAATGAGTAGTCGGCACCAGCCTGTATGAAAACGGTTAAAATCCCGTACATTTTAATTGTTTTTCATAAATCGAGCCAACAATGTAATAACCTGATCGTTTTCCGTACCCATTTCTCAGTAGCGTGTGACGGTAAACGTGAAAGTCCTTTGTGTGTTTTGTTTTTCGGTTTTCGTCAGTGTGTGTGTGTGTGTGTGTGTGTCTGTGTGTGTGTGTGTGTGTGTGTGTGTGAGAGAGAGAGAGAGAGAGAGAGAGAGAGAGAGAGAGAGAGAGAGAGAGTGTGTGTTGGTTATTACTTGTTTTTTTGTTTCGAATTTTTGGGGAGAGGTGTGTCTCAAAATGACAGCACCATTTCTTCCCATTTTTCAACAGAGAGAAAAACCTTTGAATACGACTGAAAGGTCTTTACCTCCTCTGTACACACACACACACACACACACACACACACACACACACACACACACCCAACACACACACCACCACCACCACACCACACACACACACACACACACAACCAACCAACACACACACACACACACACACACACACAACACACACACACACACTATCTGTCGATCAGTTTGTAGACGGGAGGTCGATCACAGATAAGAGCCACCCACCACATCAGTACGAATTGATGACTAACACTTGGAATAAACCGTAACAAAAAAAGACGTGCCATTCTTTGAAACAGACCGCTATGATGCGTGCACACTTGCATGCCATTGCCATCTCTGAAGGACGGCTTTTGCAGTAAGTGCCATTTTCAGTGCGCTGCCTTTTTAGCGAGGATATTTGTAGCCTTTTTAATGGATGTAATACTCTCCTCCTTTTTCCAGCCTTTGTTGTTGTTGATGCTTTTTTTTTTTTTTTTTCCCTTTTTAAGTCAGGGCTGCGTAGCCACAGTGAAGGGGAGGTAATTTATTGATGGAAAGACGCTTAGCGAATAACGGAAGAGAAGATAATCAGCTGAGGGAAAGAAGCTTCTCGAATTATTTGTTGTTGTTTTTTCTGTCCCCAGAATCTCTTCTCTTACCTGTGGGTACAGGGACACTGCCTTCTCTTTTGATTTGTCGGTCACATAGTGTTTTGAATTAACCCCCTTTTTTTTTTTTTTTTTTTTTTTTTTTTTTTTTTCAAAATGCGGTGTGCAAAATGATACTCTTTCATAGAGCTGTATATCGGGTTGGCTGTGTGGAGAAACGATTTTCCTTCTTTCTACATGTCCAGTGTCACCTCCCCCCCCCCCCCCCCCCCCCCCCCAATGCAGAATTCTTATGGGTCATCACCGGGTGATTACATCACTTTCTTTTTGTTTTACCCAATCCTCCAGTGTCATCCTTTTGCATTTTGTAAGCAGGCGCATCACTTGGCTTACACGTATTCTTTTTTAGCTGTTTGAGTTGTTTTGCTTCGTCTCTCTCTCTCTCTCTTTCTCTTTCTTTCTTCTTTTCTTTCTTTCTTTTCTTTCTTTCTTCTTTCTTTCTTTCTTTCTTTTTTTCTCTTTCTTTCTTTCTTTCTTTTCTTTCTTTCTTTCTTTCTTTCTTTGTTCGTTTGTTTTTTAGCTTGTCTTTCGCGAGTTGACTTTCTGTGTACGACTGTGCCCAGAAATAAACGACGTCTCTTCCGATTTTTACGCTAAGAGCTGTAACTAGCTCCGGAAAATGATTTGCGAGCTCATGCACCAACTTGAGGTCTGTAATGGTGACCTGCACTGTACAGTCTGAAAGGGTTAAGTCAAGTGACTCTGTGTGTTGTGTGTGTGTGTGTGGTGTGTGTGTGTGTGTGTGTGGAAGTGAAAGAGTTGGGGGGGGGGGAGAAGGGGAACAGGGGATACCGGGAAAATGGGGGAGGAGAGGAGGAGGGGGATTGAAGAAAACAGATGGAGAAAGGAAAGGAAAAGTAGCATGAAGCAATGTGTAAGAAAGTCGATATAAATAAGTAATGTAACCAAAAAAAAAAAAAACAAACAAAACAAAAAACAATGTTCACAGCCTCAGTTTTGCCAGCCACAGTGTACCCCGTTCTCAACCTTCGCTGAAAAAAAAACAAACAGAAAAACGTTTTAATAAGATCGTACTTCTTTATTTTCCTCCGCTAAAAAAAAAAAGTCACAGTAATCGTAGCTGAAAAAAAAAAACTTTAAAAAACCCATTTCTAACGCCCTCCCTCCCCACCCCACGCCCCCACCCTATGCATTCCCCCAACTTCCTTTTCCCTTCGACATCTCACATGAGTCAACACAAGCCAAAGACCTGGTTACTAAGTCTGTTTCACAATAGACTTGGTCTTACACCTTCTTCGGTGACTCCGAGGAATATCAGAACGGGTTTTCTCCCGTGTCCTTCGGGCAGATTTCTGTTATGCGTGCGTTCACACACGGAACCTCGGTTTATAGTCTCATTCGAAGGACTGTATGGGAAATGGAGTCAGACCTAATGTTAACTCCGAGGGGAAAAAAAAAATCCCCCTGTACCGAAACGGCCCGGCGGAGATTCGAACCCGCAACCCTTGGATTACGAGTCCGGCGCTCTACCGACTGGGCTATTCGGCCCCCTTCTTTTCCTTCCTGATCCCAGTGTGGGGCCCAGGACCAAACCCATCCTTTTGACAGAAATACAGGAATCTTTCTTTAAAATGAATCATTTTCTACTGATCCACGTGTGTGCCGATTGAGAGCAATAGGATTTTCTTTTTTAACTCTTGAAGTCAGATCTTCGTGTTCCATGTTGGCAGTACTGGTCCAACTGCTCTCAGTCTCTGTTTTCCCAACAACAGAAAGAATGCATTCAAGGCCAATAACTCTTTGAGAGAAGTGTTGACGTGCGGAGCCTGACAGCTTGGTATAAGCAGACAGGAGTCTAACGGCGTGTTGAGCAGTCTTCACTATCTGCTCCGGCTAAGTCATCACACGCGCAAATCCTTTCTTCCCTTCGGTGCGACAGAAAAACCCGACCTGCC
>JADBJO010002450.1:270000-282500 GCA_016801955.1 Conus betulinus
CTCCCCCCCCCCCCCCCCCCCCCCCCCCCCCCCCCCAAAAAAAAAAAAAAAAAAAAAAGAATAAGAGTGTTGATATGAGACAACAAACCTCTTTCACGGTTTTTTTTTTTTTTCTTCTTTTTCTTCCCCATGTGATAAATGCGTTGGTAATTATAACAGTCTGAAAGCAAACGTGTTACACAAAAGGAAAGTCTAGAATACAGAGATAGATAAGCCAGAAACATTTTGGGTTTTTCTCTAATTGGCTACACATAAGACATGTCTGGAATACAGAGATAAATAATCCAGAAACTTTTTTTTCTAATTGACTACACAAAAGAAAAGTCTGGAGTACAGAGATAGGTAAGCCAGAAACGTTTTTTTTTTTTCTCATTTGAAGTTAATTGTATAAGGTTGTTCTTTTTTTCTTAGGACACATTAAGTCTGTACATTAATCTTGCAGTGTGGAAGCCCGAACGTCAGGTTGGCATATAATCTAAAATAAGTAAACTGAAAGACAAAATACCATCTGGACAAATTCAGTTGGCAAGAAAGACCAGTGCAAAGATTCCAGCCCTAACTTTGTAAACTAGACTCTCTCTCTCTCTCTCTCTCTCTCTCTCTCTCTCTCTCTCTCTCTCTCTCTCTCTCTCTCTCTCTTCTCTCTCCCTCCCTCCCTCCCTCCCTCCCTCCCTCCCTCCCTCCCCCCCGCGTGTGGCACAGATCTGAAAACATGATCAACGCGCGCATACACCACTTTTGCATCTGGTGTCATGTTCAACGAACAGAATCTGATGTTAAGGAACGATTTTTTTTTTTTCTCCGATTCATATTCCGTATTCCGTCCCCCTCGCCACCCCCCACCCCTCCCCTCCCCTCCCCTAACCCTCACCCCACCGATTCCATTCCTTCTATATCCCCGTCCCCTCTCCTTCCCTTTCCCCCCTTTCCGCCCATCCTCCCATAATGTTACAGTCATGCCATTCGCTCCGGGTCCCCGCCCACGTCCACATCTGGGTTTACCCTGTCACAGTCTTGGCTCCAGCAGTCCACAGAGAGCGCGACACAGAGAGCGGGCAGTCATAAGGCAACCCACCGGAGGAGACGCTTCACTGAAAGGGGCATTCAAGGGGAAGGAGCGTTTTTAATTCATCAAAGATTTAACCCACGCGAGGTAGCGCCTCGCGTACTGGTTCCGCCGGTACCCCTTGGGGACTAACGGAAGTAAAAGTTAACATTTTTTCCTCTGATCTAAATAAAGCGATGTCGCCGCATGTGTTAGCAGCATCTGTCAAAATTGACATGGAAGAAAAGTTTACTAACTATTTGAAAGTATACACTGACGGCTCAGTTCTTGATGATGGTAGTGCGGGATCTGGCTTTGTAATTCCAGATTACAAAGCTGAAAAATCATATTATTTAGGTAAGGGTCATTCCATATTTACAGCTGAACTGTTGCTGTCCTGATGGCATTAAATTATTTAATTTCCTTGCCAGTCTCAATATTTAATATCCTGTTTGTGTTGATTCACAGTCAGTATTAAAAAGTTTGCATTGTTTTGAAAATACACAGAGAGAGGAATTATTATTTGAGATTAAGTACATGTTGCACTGTCTTTACATGAAAGGTACTAATGTTGTATTTTCGTGGGTCCCATCGCACACCTCCTTCATTTTTAACGATCAAGCAGATAGAGCAGCAAAAAGGGGAGCAGCAAAGAATATATTAGGTAGTATTAAGGTTGACTGTCCTTTGTCACACAAGGAAATTAGTCATATCATCGAAAGGGATTTCTGGAGTCAATACAGTTCCTCATCAAAACCTCGTCAGCAAACTCTGTCAACTTTGTGTGTCGATTAGCCGACCGGTTTCAAGCCTGGCTTTTAGACTTTTATGTAATTCCCTACGAACCAAGTATTGCCAGACTGTTAGTGTGTGTATGTCGTGGGGATCTTTCAGTTCAACATGTGATTTTTGATTGTGAACTAACGAAACCCCTTTTTGAATGGTGTTATATACAAGTGCTGACACTGGGCATGTTAATGTGTTTGACTTTTTAGATTCGTTGCCAGTTATTTCTCTTGTTAAATTAACGAGACACCTTTTGGAAAGTCCATTAAGGAACATTTTATAATCATAATCGTAAGTTAGATTACTTTAGTTATTTTTCTATAATTTTTCATAGTTACTGTCCTATAATTCATCTGTCCTTTATTTTTGTTCTATGTAACCACATCGTCCTCTTCTCTTCTTTTATGATAATAGTCTAAAATTGTAAACACTATGTTATTTAGACGTCTGCAATCACCTATATGTGTGACGAGACGTAAAACAGAATCTCTCTCTCTCTTCTGGTTCCTGTCCTTCAAAAGTAACTTGGAGGCAGAAAAGTATTTACATGTAGTATCTAATCGGTGGCAAAAAGGTATCCTTGCAAGATTTAGAAATAGAACACTGGGATTAAATGCTAATAAAAGATGGTATCTTGATAATGATGCTATATTGATGATTCATGTCCATTGTGTAATGATATTGCAATTAGAGAAGACGAGTTACATTTTTTGTTCAACTGTCCTGCTTATGAGAACATTAGAAAAAAATCAAGACTATTTGCTCATAACACAGTCAATAGTCGAAACCTTAACAGTATTTTGCAAACAAATGATGAAACATTGTTAAAGATGCTGGCAAAATATGTAACAGAAGCCGTAGACGCGGAAGAAAATTGTGAATGAATGAAAAGTTTTAGAACACTGAGAGGATATCAATTATATTTCTTTTTTAAGGGTGTAGAAAAACTTATTTGACCTTGAAGCTTGATGGTTCAAGTGAATGGTTTTTCATAATAGCAATCAAGATGACTTATTTGTCTAGAAGAATATGTGTGAATGGGGAGAAGGGAGGATAAGGATATAAATGCGTGCGTGCAAGTCGATGGAAGATAGGATGGATCAGAATGCGTGTGTGAAGGGAATGGTTGCTGTGTGAGAATGATTTCGTTCTAGATATTACACAAGAAATGCAAATGAGTGATGAAAATGGAAAATAATTTCTTAATTTTGCTTAATTGTATAGACTCCTAATTTGCAGTTTTTCTTTTGTTTTTTTTTTTTCAATGCAAAAAAAAAAAAAAAAAAGACATTGCACCCCGTTGACAAAAAGGCTATCAGCCAATGTCAATAAAAAAGTGTCAGATGTCAGTGTCAGTGTCAGTCTCTCTCTCTCTCTCTCTCTCTCTCTCTCTCTCTCTCTCTTCTCTCTCTCTCTCTCTCTCTCTCTCTCTCTCTCTCCCTCTCCTCCCCTCTCCTCTCTCCCTCTCTCCCCCTCCGCTCCCCGCGCACGCACGCGCGCACGCACGCACGAACATACGCACAGACGTGTCTTTTTCGTGCAGTTAGGTAATATTTTTCTCATTATTTTGACACACATGAATTAAAGATAACGATACACAATAATGACAGCATATATAAACATCCCAGCTACAAGACTCGTCCTCCAAAATCTCCCTTCAAATGCATTTCGTCGCTAGGAAGAAAGCAAATTATACAGCCATGCTTTAAATCTCCATATCCTTCCATGAAGGCCCCCAAAACAGTAATGAGAACAATGCTTCACGCATACACGATTACCGGATTTTCTTCCTTTATTTTGACGTCGATGCCCAAGAAAATAACAATATATTACATATCCAAAGTTTTTTTGTTTGTTTTTTTTAGAAAAATAGCTCTACACAATTACTACGGTTTATTTCGTTGCATCCCAATCAGAAGAAGCCAGTTAAGATAGCAATACTTGAGGCCTACATGCTTTCCACATTTTCTTCCTTTTCTTTTGGGGAGGAAAGGGGGGGGGGGGGGCAGGGAACCAAGGGGGCGGGGGGGGGAGGGACTAGAAAATTACAATACATTACATATCCACAGTAACCTTTTTTTCCGAAGAAAAATGAAAGATATACACAGATACACGGTAACTACGGTTGTTTGGGGTTGCATCCCAGTAAGAAGATAAGGACGCTGACCACACAGGGGAGCTAACCTCTATGACGTGACGTGTGTCCAGGACAGCAACTGCACCACGCTGATGCTGGTGGCGGTGGTGGGCCTCTTCCTGCTGGTGGAGTTCCCGCTGGGCATCCTGCTGATCATCATGATCATCTCCAACACCCTTCGAGATCCCCATCCTGGAGGAGCCCACCTTCCAGACCCTCTCGCTCTTCTCAACTTCTTCATCTGCTCAGCTACCCGCAACTTCTTCATCTACTGCGGCATGAGCAAGCAGTTCCGCGAGACCTTCAAGAGGCTGTTCACCGGCTCCGGGCTGCCCATGGAGAGGGAGTACAGCCAGTACATGACTCTGCCCACCGAGAACGGCAAGACGGCCACCACGGGGGACGAGACAGCCTTATGAGGTACAGTGAGGTGAGGTCCAGGGTCGGGGGTGCTGGTTCTTTTGGGGCGTTCGGCTGTGACGAGGCGTCAGGGTCTCTAAGTGACGGGGTATCATCTGTGGGACACCGATGATTCGCTGATTCTAGGACCGTACCCTGTAGGGAAGACCCACAGCTGGTGACGCAGCCTTCAGAGGTTCGGTTCTGAAGGTGAATGTTGATGATGACGTGCTGGTTCTTGTGTTTGTAGACTGTGCCGAGGCATCAAGATCACTGGT
The DNA here is from genome assembly GCA_016801955.1 of Conus betulinus. NCBI lineage: Eukaryota > Metazoa > Mollusca > Gastropoda > Neogastropoda > Conidae > Conus > Conus betulinus. The sequence continues at coordinate 274,646 of JADBJO010002450.1, forward strand.
GATCGGATTCACTTTGTATACCAAAGGTTAATGACGACACTGTCTTGGTTCTTACGTGCTAGATGATGTGAAGTATTGGGACGGGCTCGTGAGACTTACTGTTTTTCGTGAGAGTCAACAATGATGCGATGTCGGTTTTTCTTACTTTTGAAGCAGCTCTGCACGACTCCAGCCAGTGAAGATGAGTCCGCCTTATGACGTACACTTCACGGATGTGAAAGCACAGAAGTGATGGTTGTTATAGTGTGTTTTGTGTGAGATGCCCACGATGGCAATCACGGAGAAAGAGACCCCCCCTGATCAAGTACAATTTTTGCGTTCGTCCACACCAATGGTTTGTTCAGGTTCTTATCAAGGTTGTGTGAAATCATCAACATCGCTGCTGATGTGACCGCATTACATAAGCCGATATCCGTAAATCAACAGAAATGACACACGTGCTCGTTCTTATGAATTAGACTGTGTGGGGGCTTAGGACACCTTTGTATGGTGCAGTTTTGTGGAGTTAACGGTGAAAAGGTATGGGTTTCTTAGGAATATGTTGGGGATACCCAAAATGCATCATCACGGAAAATGAGACAGCTTTATGAAGTACGCGTTTTTTCGTGAACCAGGCTATGATCTGACATTAAGACAACCATCGTTGATCATGAGACGGTCCTGTGAGGGACCGTAGAGAAGAAAAGGGGTGGGATCGACAACGGTGATGTGACGCTTCTCCTGACTCGCGCTGTCTTTAGGTACCCACGTTACTGGTGCTGACGTCGCACTGTGAAGTGCAGCTGTGACCCTAACGGGTTCTGTGGAGACACCTGTCGCAGTGCACTATCATCGCCACCACCGATAGCACCGCTTGGTAAATTACCGTTGTTTGGGTGGGTTGGAACTTCAGAGGTGGTCTGTGTGAGATACTGAGCCAGGGTGAAGAGATTCAGTTTTGGTTCTCTGTTTCTCTGCCCCACCCCCACCCTTTTTTCTCAATTTTTTGTTAGCTGTAATGATTTGTTGGTTCGTTTTACTCGACACTCGAGAAGTTTATTCTGTCTTCGTTGTACAAACGATGATCTGTTTATAATGACGTGAATAACCTAAATAAATACAACTTAGGCATGCATGAAACGTATATATAGGTGAGGGGGGGGGGGGGGGGGGTGCGACAAATAGCGGGTCTCACACTGTCCTGAGCATTTAGAGATAAATGTAATGGGCGGTCGAGATCCCTTGGAGATAACAGCTGCAGCTTTGGGGGTACAGTTCCATGAACCAACAGGAATGAGGCGGTGGTTGTCACGTGACCGGATGTGTGGCCTTACCACTGGCAGTCAGACCCCCCTACAGATTTGTGGTTCAGCAGTAAAAGTGTGTCTCAGCTGGGTTTTAGGACGGAATGTGTCAGGTACCAAGAGAGAGGTGTCAGGTACCAAGATGACCAGGATGGCTTTATGCGGAAGGGGGGTTTTCGTTTCCGCGTCCACAAAGGAAGACTGCGTCGAGCAGAAGTGAAAACTTGCCGGCTTTCAAGATGAAGACTGTGCAATACAGCAGTTAACAGCGTGTTGGTTCTACAATATGTACACTGTGTAACTCGGCGGTAACAGCCTGTGTGATTTCAGGAGAGATACTGTGTAGCACAGCGGTAACAACCTGTTGGTTTTCAACAGACGCGCTTTGAGCTACCGTGGCTACAAGCTGCTGGCTTGTTATGGTGATACATGGACCATCACAGAGGTTACAACCTACTGGTGGTGTTCGGCAAACATATCGTGTAACACAGCAGAACCGTTGTAACGGCTGTCTGTGAAGGAACACCCTGAAGAACAGACCTGTGGGTTAGCCGCCCTGACACCTCAGCCGGCCAGGGAACGGGCTGTCTGAGGCACCAAGACAGGCTTTAAGGTTGTGATACGTTTTGTCTGCAATAATGACGTTCTGGTTCTTCAAGAATCGGGCTGCGCCAAAGTGCTCACAATGCAGCCAATGACGATGAGAATCATCAAATCTCAGAAAGCCTCCGCAGTCGATGGGTCTTTAAAAAAAAAAAACTTGAACAGAGTTAAATGAAGTTCGGAAGGTGCAGAGGCTTTGGTGTGTTGGGTCAGTCTTGGAGATACATTTCAATGTCCGTGCAGCGATGGTGCATTGGTTGATTTCTGATGAAAGGCGACGTGAGAGAGCAAGCGATCACTTTGACTCATTTGGTGATGGACGATATACGTTGCAGAGACGGCGCCATGACAGCAGTGCGGGGTCTCCGTTGGCGGGTGAGATCACGAGGACCTGGTACGAGTGGCTCGCTGTAGACTGCTGCTCCAAAGGCCGCGAACGCCGAAATCTGATTGGGTGGCGAGAGACCAAAGCCACCGAGACTCGACACCGCCTCCCTCTCCCCCCCCTCCCCTAAAAAAAAAAAAAAAAACCAGCGCGTTGTAAGTCCAGTAATCGCTTCAGCAATAAATGTGTGCTATGTCCTTACCGAAGCCACGAGCTAAACGGAGAGAACGCGTTTTGACAGGTGGTGAGATGATGTCATTGAACCACTGAGACGGCGCAAGGGACACCGCTTCTCACCGCTGTCTCCCTGTTTGGGACGCGCAACCCCGATAGGAACATGGCATACGTGGGTGGTTGTTGAGGAGGGAGGCCACCTACGACAGCTGCGGTGACGTGTTGGTGCTTTCAGATGTCAACTTGTGCGGCACAAAACAAGCGTCTGAGACGGACGATGTGAGGCCCGCTTTGTCTCCTGAAGTGACCTGTTCAGGAGATGAGCAGCCCAAGACAGCAATGACACCGTGGTGGTTCGTAAGGAGAGGCTTGGTGAAGCGACATGAAAATGCCCATTCCTGACGTTGCCACTGTAGTTTGAGAACCGCTGTGTGGTGAGGCTGGACATCGATGTCACCAAAGAATTGACAGCTCGGGTGATTGATTGCAATAGGTAACACAATGCCAGTTTTTGCTAATGATGTGTGTGTGTTATTCGGAAAACATACTTGGTCCAGATATATATAAAAAAAAAAAAAAGTGCTAATTCATAGGGTAAAAAGACTGCATGACATAGCGGGATGTGGCGTTTCACACGGTGCAAGAATCGAGAGACTTCTTAGTGCCGCTGGTAGCGGGAATGGCTTTTCGGTCTGTCTTTTACAAATAAAACTTTCAGCAGTGATGCTATATTCAAGGATCCAGACATAGCGGTTCGGTCTCACAAACATTACCTTCGGCTGAGACCGAATGCATCCGAAAGCGGCTGCTCTTTGGCGCACTGTCCAGAACAAAATGTTTTCAAGGCGGCCAGTGCCTCAAAAGACACTGCCATGGTCTCCCTGAAAAGCGCGCTGAGATCGATCCTAGCTCCACGGGAACATAGACAGCCTAGGACCGAATCTCCCAATGCGGTCATCACAACAAGGGTGTCACTGCTGGAAGGCGGCAGACCCCGTGATGTACAGCGGTAACTCTGCAGGGCATAGGTGGGCGTTGTGGAGGAGAGGTTCTGACGCACCCATGGAGAGAGTCGGCCAATCAGAGCAAGTCGCGTCATGAACATCAGGAGAGACACACAGAGCAGAACGGGGACGCCGCACATCTCCTGGGTCGAGCAGACCAGGTCACCATCTTCAGGCTTCGCACAGGACACGTCAGGCTTAACGGCCAGATGCACAAGCTGAAGAATGCCCCAACCCCTTATTGTCAATGTAGGCAGGTGGAGCAGACGGCACGTCACGTCCTACGTGAATGCCCAGTCCACGCTGACCTCAAAGAACAGGACTTGACCAGGTGGGGGGTGACAAAGCGCCGGAAGCTGTAGGGGTGCCGGGGCATAGCTCTGGAGGTCAGCCACATTCCTCACAGACGGCTCCGCGAGCCTGACGGCAACGAGAGAAGAAGACAAAGAGGAGTCATAATCCTGGAGACAAGTGTGGAGGTACCACTACTCCTCAGCCAGGGACTTGGCTCCCTGAGAAAGGTGTGCCTCAGGGGTCGGGTCTCAGATCCACGACATGGCCGCTACGATCGACAGGAAGTGTGGGTGAGTGAGGTTTGACAACTATACACCGCTGTTGGCCCTTCGGTGTCCGGACAGACGTACATGTATTTTGTGAGGCCAACCCTGCCAAGAGTCTGCACACCGCTGATCCTTGTGGAAGACGGTTTGGTTCATATCCTGTGTTAGCCCTGCGGCGGTAGCCTGGAGAGACATGGCATAAAAGCAACATCTGTAACTACACACTGCGACGCAGCTACAAATCCGTTGTGAATGTTTGCGAGCTTTTTTCCGTAGACTACTGTGATGAGCGACAGTCTCTCTGGTCTCGCCCCTGCCGTTGTACAGGTCTTGGATCGTAAACCAGTTTCTGAACCTTGCATGTTGTGACAGTCTTGAGTTCCACGCCTGCAGTCCTGGAGACAGTCTTGGTTCGTTTGCCTGCCGCAGCTTTGTCTCCAGTCGTACATCTGCAGTAGCCGTGTGACGATCTTGGGTCGTTTACCTGAACAAGTTGTGACAGAGCAAGTCGTCAACCTGCATTTCATGTAACAGCCTTGAGTCGTGCACCTGTGGAAACTCTGACGGTCACGGGTCTGTGATCAGCAGTAATCGTCGTCACGGTGTTGATAGTTCCAACAGTCTTGGGTAAAAACATCTGCAGCGGTCACGGGTATCGAGTCGTGCAACTGCAGTGTATGTGACGATCTTTGATGGGACACCTGCAGTTGTTGTGACAGTCCTGGGTCGAACACCTGCGGCAGTTGTGACACTCTTTTGGTCGCATGCCTGCTGTTGTTGTGACAGTCTCGGGTGGCAGGCTTACAATGGTTGTGACAGTCTTGGAGCATACACCTGCAGTAGATGTGATAGTCTTCGGTTCTACGCCTGCAGAGGCTTGACGGTCTTGGGTCATATGCAGCCTTGTAAGATGGATCAAACTGTACGCAGGTGTTGGCAAAAGTAGCCTCTGTATCGTGATGATCACGTGACGCCTCCACGCTGTCATTATGAAACTGTAATGTGACCATTATGACACCTTCCCAAATGACTCCGCTTTGATGCGTAATCATCTTCCGTGTCTCGGTGACTGAAATTGTCCAGACAGAGAAGAGATGGGGGGAAGGAAGGGGAACGTTAGACTTGATACTTTTCGTTGCATGAAAAGTTTCGCTCTTTCCGACTACAGTCAGTCAGCATGGGCAAGATTCACTTGCAGAAGATGTTCGTTGAAACTTGTCGGATAAAACCTTAACTATAACCGGCAGTGCCACAGCTGTGCAAGGTAGCAGTCATTAGATGGCAGTGCTTTGGGCTGATGAAGGAGCGCAGTCTGCGATAAAAGATCTCATCGTTAAGGGCAGTAACTCGGACTTGACATGTACATTGCCCATCAGATGGACGGCAGTCTTGCAGTATTCTGAAAAAAGATTGTTTTGTTTTGTTTTTTTACCTTTTTTTTGTTTGACAATTTGCTGACCAGTGATCTCGCCAGTTTCAGTTTTCATAAACGATCAGGGACATTTTTTTTTTTTACAAGCAGTCAATCGAATGATAAAGATTGTCCATCATCTGACAAAGAGGCAGATGTATGAGATGCGTTGCCCGTCATCTGACAAAGAAGCAGGAGTAACAGACACCTTGTTCATCCTTTGACAAAGGGGGTAGGTGTATAACAAACGTCACCCATCATTTGACAAGGATACAGGTAGATGAGATATGGTGCCCACCATCTGACAAGAGGACAGGTGTATGAGATACAGTGCCCACCATCTGACAAGAGCACAGGTGCATGAGATACTGTGCCCACCGTCTGACAAGAGGACAGGTGTATGAGATACAGTGCCCACCATCTGACAAGAGGACAGGTGTCTGAGATACAGTGCCCACCATCTGACAAGAGCACAGGTGCATGAGATACAGTGCCCACCATCTGACAAGAGCTCAGGTGTATGAGATACAGTGCCCACCATCTGATAGTGAGACAGGTGTATGAGATACAGTGCCCACCATCTGACAAGGAGACAGATGTATGAGATACAGTGCCCACCATCTGACAAGGAGACAGGTGTATGAGATGCAGTGCCCACCATCTGATAGTGAGACAGGTGTATGAGATACAGTGCCCACCATCTGACAAGGAGGCAGGTGTATGAGATACAGTGTCCACCATCTGACAATAGGACAGGTGTGTGAGATACATGCCCGCCATCTGACAAGAAGGCAGGTGTATGAGATACAGTGCCCACCATCTGACAATAGGACAGGTGTGTGAGATACATGCCCGCCATCTGACAAGAAGGCAGGTGTATGAGATACAGTGCCCACCATCTGATAGTGAGACAGGTGTATGAGATACGGTGCCCACCATTTGATAGTGAGACAGATGTATGAGATACAGTGCCCACCATCTGATAGTGAGACAGGTGTGCGAGATACAATGCCCACCACCTGACAAGAAGGCAGGTGTATGAGATACAGTGCCCACCATCTGATAGTGAGACAGGTGTTTGAGATACAGTGCCCACCATCTGATAGTGAGACAGGTGTTGAGATACAGTGCCCAGTGAGACCATCTGATAGTGAGACAGATGTATGAGATACAGTGCCCACCATCTGATAGTGAGACAGGTGTTTGAGATACAGTGCCCACCATCTGATAGTGAGACAGGTGCATGAGATACAGTGCCCACCATCTGACAAGGATGACAGGTGTATGAGATACAGTGCCCACCATCTGATAGTGAGACAGGTGAATGAAATACATTGCCCTTCATCTGAGAAGGATGCAGATGTGTGGGATGAGGGCAAGGAGGCAGGCAGGCGTTTGTTGTTTTTTTTTTTTTCGCCCTTTAGTCTGCGGGAGAGACGATCATCTGAAGCCATCAGCATCCATCACCTTCACCTGATGAAAGGACAACTGTTGGAGGTCCGTTGTCTGCTATTGCCAGTCGTGTGTTGCAGCACTCTTCTACGAAGGGGACAGTCAACTAGGGAACGTGTGGATCAGTTTACCAGGGGCCATTTCCTTCAGTCTGACGACGTCCTGCCCAAGGCTGTACAGACGGGTGAGTAGATCGACATGGAGGTACATTTTATAGCAGTGATAAGCTTTTAGACAGAGAGGTGTCTTTGAAATGTATTGCGCACGCACGCGCATACATGCACACACACACACACACACACACACACACACACACACACACACACACACACACACACACACACACTGACTGACTGACTGACTGAAACCAGTTTATTGTCAGATTAACTCATGGTTGTATTGACACACACACACACGCACACACACACACACACACACACACACACACACACACACACACACACACACCGATTACACGCACGCACGCACGCACGCACACACACACACACACACACACACACACACACACACACACACACACACACACACACACACACACACACACACACACACACACACGCAACGACTTCGCGCGAGTGAAGAAATCCGAGTGCCGTTCATAAGAGTGCCGTCAATCACGGAGTTCCAGTAACAACAGAATGACCAATGGAACAAGGTCTGAGAGAGGCCATTCTCCCCATTCATCAGTGGTACTGATACAACACTGCTAGGGATAAATTGTTTTCGTATAGTGTTGATAGCTGGGGAGAAATTGTTTTGGTACGGTGCTGATAGCTCTGTTCGTGCACAATATTCATGTACCCGCCGCGGAGATCAATTTTGATTCCTACCGACCGCTACAGTCTGTTAGAACGCAGTATGAGTCGGGCTAGTGTGTTGTGTTGTATATTCTCGTACCCGTTTTGTGTTGCGAGCCATTGCATAGTATTTACGTTGTATTGGGTTAAATTGTATTATGCTGT
>JADBJO010002450.1:290000-292500 GCA_016801955.1 Conus betulinus
GGCGGTTCGCTAACATTTATTTAAGATTTGTTTAGATTTCCGCCTGCAGTCGTCCACTTTGCAACTAGATCCCTAAACCTGATCAAAAAAAAAAAAATTTTTTTTTTTCTACCGTTAAGGCGATGAAAACTTTTCTTCTACCATTTCAGTTTCATTAACCTGATAAATAAACATTTCGTCTACACTATCAGCCCCATCAGCCCAATGATATCTGTTCTTAACCCATTTCAGTCTCATTAACCTGATCAAGTCTTATTGCTGTACAATTTCAGTTCCATTAAGCAGGGAAAAACTCTTCTTCTGCCATTTCGGTTTCGTTAATCTGATACATAAACTTTTCCATCGCACTTTCAGCTCCAGCAACCCCAATAAAGACTTTTCTAAACCATTTCAGTTTCATTAACTTAATCTGATCTTGTGCCAATACCACTTCAGATCCATGAAGCAGAGAAAAACTTTTCTTCTACTATTTCGGTCTTGTAAATCTGATAGAAACTGTTCTTTTATCATTTCGTTCTATTTAGCCGGATTAAAGAAAAAAAAAGAATTCTTTTACCATGTTATTCCCATTATCCCCATGAAAACTTTTCTTTCACGATTTCAGTCTCGTGAATCCAATGATAACTTTTCTTCCACAGGTTAATTCTTATTAACACAAAAAAGCCTTTCTTCTACCATTTTTAGCGTCATTTCCCAATAGCAACTTCTTCTTCAGTCATTTCAGTCTCCTTAACCCAATAAACACTTTTCTTCTACCATATTTGTCTCCTTGACCCAATAAAAAAAGTTTTTTCTTACATCATTTCGGTCTCAGTAACCTATGAAAACCTTTTCTACCGTTATTTCACTGCCTTGATCCCGACAAATTTTTTCTACCATCATTTCACTCTCACTGACCTCATGAAGACTTTTCTCTACTAATTTTCACTCCCATTAACCTACTAATTTTTCATACTGCCATTTCATTAATAATAACCTTATATTTGTCTACCAGTTTATTCTCAAAAACTTAATAAACACATTTTTACAACCATGTCACTCTCATTAACCTGATTAAAGTAAATCTCAAATGAATGTTAGCGAACCGCCAAAAAAACGTGGACAAACGAATCACATGACAAAACACGACGCGTTTGGACCTATTAGGTCTTCTTCAAGCAAGATACAAAACAATTAGGACAACGAAAATGAACGAGCAATCATAAAATACAATTAGGACTACGAAAACGAACGAGCAATCGCTTATCTTCAATCACTTCAGCGCAAGATAGGTGATTCAACGCCTACCTTGCGCTGAAGTGATTGAAAATAAGTGATTGCTCGTTCATTTTCGTTGTCCTAATTGTTTTGTATCTTTCCTGAAGAAGACCTAAGAGGTCAAAACGCGTCGCGTTTTTGTCTTGTGATTCGTTTGTCCACTTTTTTTTTTCGCTAACATTTTATTTAAGATTTGTTTAGATTTCCGCCTGCAGTCGTCTCATTTTGCAGCCTGATAAGAAAAAATGTCTACCCTTATAGTCTTCTTGATCGACTAAAATCCGTGTTGTTGTCTGGCCTGACTCAGCATGCTGCTACGCCATCAAAATAACCGTAAATAATTACAGCTATATCCAGGGAAGTGGGGGGATATTACATGATGTTTATCTAGTTTTGAAGCTCGATCAATGTAGCAAAAACAAACAAACAAACAAGCAAACAATTTTTTTTTAAAAAACATCGTCTCCAGAACAACAACAACAACAAGGAAAATTGCTCTGTCTGTTAGGAAACAAAAAATTACGTTCATGATTTCCACGCGATGTCTCTTTCACAACGGCTTCGGTAATGTGGGAGAACGAGATCAGAGAAAACAGAAATAAACTTCAGCTAGCCAGCGACAAACAAACAAACAAAAAAAATGTCTAAAAAAAAAAAATCCACTTTTCCATCGAACGCATGTCTGAAGAAAATTTTACTCCAAAACAAAGCAAAACAAGGCAAAACAAAATCGCGTTGATACTTAAAGCCGGATCTGTTCCTCGTTGATCACCGAATTTGCAGTGGAAGTCACGCGATCCGGAAAGCATGGATTCCTCTGAGTGTGTGTGTGTGTGTGTGTGGGTGTGTGTGTGTGTGTGTGTGTGTGTGTGTGTGTGAGAGAGACAGACAGAGACAGACAGACAGTGTGTGACAGAGAGAGAGACAGACGGAGCAGGAGACGAAGAGAGAGAGAGAGAGAGAGAGCGGCAGCATTCAAGATTCGTTTGGTTTTATATGGCAGACAACGTTTGTTTTCTTTTTCACACATAATCAGAGAGAGAGAGAGAGAGAACGGAGAGAGAGAGAGAGAGAGAGAGAGAGAGAGAGAGACGGGATGGGGGTGTGGGGGTATGTTCGGGGGTCCAGGTGAGTAGGGGACAGGGGGATTTAAAAGGAAATGCCGGGAGCAATCCTCGTGGCCATGATTTGTGGCGCACGCGCCGGGAGTCCCATGGCGGGGAATTTCCGCCGCCCCACCCCC
>JADBJO010002450.1:297500-313311 GCA_016801955.1 Conus betulinus
AACACGCCATTGAAAAAGGCCAGTGATCGGGTTACAATTGCAGCACCCATGTCGTGATTGATGCATGTTGATTTCAAATTGAACTGTTTTAAACGGAGGAGAAAAAAAAAAAAAAAAAATGCATGGCATATGCACATGCCCTTTTTCCCTGCATCGCAACACTCCATTTGGGGTTGAAGTCTGGGAATGCGAATGGTGAAAACTTCCACCCGGTCGTGTCTTCATGAATGATCATCGAGTGTCACTCTCCGATAAACGGGGGGGGGGGGGGGGGGGGGGGGGAAATAGACAAGAGAAAGAAGGGAAAGAAAGGATATGAAAAGGGGGAAAAAAAAAAAAGTGATTACCACCCGACCTTCGCACGTTGGATCAGATGAAAACAACCTTCCAATTGAAAATGAAACACGATGGTGACAGTAATAGGATTACTTTGCCAATACAGAAGAGAAGAAGAAGGAAAGAAGAAGAAGAAGAAAAAAAAAAAAAAAAAGAAGAAGAAGAGGAGGAGAAGGCGGAGGAGGAGGAATAAGAAGAGGAGGAGGGAGAAGAAGAAGAAGAAGAAGAGGAGAAGGAGAAGGCGGAGGAGGATGAAGAAGAGGAGGAGGAGGAGACGGAGGAGGATAAAGGAGGAGAAGGAGCAGGAAGAAGAAGAAGAAGAAGAGGAGGAAGACGAAGAGGACGAAAAGGAAGAAGAACAAGAAGGAAAGAAAAAGAACAAGACAGGAAGGTAAACGTAATGTTGCTTATAGCCCAGCCGACCACAAAGGGCCATATGAGGGCTGCCACCACGTTAAAGTCAAATCAAAAGAAACAAGAGGAACAAGAACAAGAAGAAGAAAAGCAAGAGGAACAAGAACAAGAACAAGAGCAAGAAATGTGTGTGTATGAACATGTTCCAGACATGGCTTACCTCGACTGAACATCGATCGACTCGACAGTTCGAGGCTTGATGAGAGGTGAAACGTCTTATAGGTGAAATGACGGCAGGTAAGGCTTAAACGGCGGGCGTGATTGATGTCGCCAAGATCAAAGGTTGGCAGTACGAATGGTGGGGAACCGGCAGGTATGCATTCCGCAATGATGGACAACAGGTGATTTACCGTGAACCTCACATTACTGTTGATATTAGGATAGTATGAAGAAGAGAACTGGGAATGTAGTGGGGGGAATGGAGGTGGGAGGGGGGAATATGTTTAGTTGTATGGGGGGGAAGGGGAAGTGTGTGTGAGGGTACTTGTGGGGGGGGGGGGGGGTTTGTATGTGTGGTGGGGTGGGGCGGGGCGGGGGTGGGGGTGGGGGTGGGGTGTCGGGGGGGTATGTGTGTGTGGTGGTGGGGGGACGGGGCGTGGCGGGGGGGGGGGGGGGGGGGGGGGGGGGGGGGGGGGGACTGGGCGAAGTGTGTGGGGTATGTGTGTTGCGGGGTGAGGGTGGGGGTTGGGGGAGGAAGAGGAGGGGGGGGGGGAGTATATAGGGTTTGTGTGGGAGGAGGAGGGGGGGGGGGGGGGGGGGCTGGTGGAAAAGGAATTCGTGGGGAGGCTGTTGTTAGCAGAAACCTAACAGACCTCACGCTTGTAGCAAATGTTTGCATTATGCAGCGCTAACAGGGGGAAAGTGTTACACAATACTGTTGTGACATCAATTTGTTTTGATGTCATTTATTCTATGTTCTTTTTCGTCACTTTGACGTTTTTCACTTGTGTTTACAGTTTAGTGTTCCTGATGAAGGGTCTAGGACCCGAAAGCTTGAGTTGTTTTTTTTTTTAAAGGACTTCAAAGTACTCATTTTTCGTATTGATAACAGGTGAAGTCATACCGCCTATCCTACATAACGCGAGGAAGTCCATAGATTTCGGCGAATCGCGTAGCTGGACGCGTAAATTGTTATATCTGAACAAAACAGACAGAAATGGGGGGGGGGGGGGGGAGACGAAGTTTTAAACAATCTAGTTTCTAGTTTCACTTCTTTCCGTTTGAAAACTGCTTGATCCTCGACAGAAGCAAGATGGATGCACATCGTTTCGCCTAAAGCCGTTTCGCCTATTTTTCGATCCTGGCATCATTGGCCAGCCAGATCTGCTGTCGTTACTTTACAGGATGGAATTTGTTTCGCCTATTGAAAAAAAAAAAACCTCGACTTATCAAGTAATTGCTCAAAGAAAGTAAGTTGTGCTTAAAAGAAATGTGTGTGCGCGCACACACACTCACACTCACACACACACACACACACACACACACACACACACACACACACACACACACACTTTACTTCGTTTTATCTTTTTTTAGCAAAGTGATCACATATTTATTTGTCCGTTTTATTCCGTTGGAAGGCTGTTTTCCACTGTTTCACTGTTTCCCAAAGCTCATGCTGTGTGAATGCTGCCTTCTGTGTTTTTTTTTTTTTTTTTTTTTTGAAGAGTGACAATCCATCAGCGTTTATACACTAAACTGTGACATCTCGTGCACTTGTACCTCCTCTCCCTCCCTGGGAGTTGACAAGTCGAAAAATCAACACCTTTTTATGCCTAAAAACACAAAAGCAGGTTGTCTACATGGATTAATAGCATCAATCAGAACTGATCTGGAAGAAAAGTTTGATAATCATTTGAAAGTCTGCACTGACGATTCGATTCTGGAAGAGCAGGAGGATCTATTTTCGTGATCCCAGATTTTAATACAGAAAAATCAAATTACTTAGGAAAGGGATTTCACATGAAAACCTTGTTCAGAGATATTCCGCCTGATGCGATCTTTGAATTCTTGTATGAGATTTAAATTTTTCTTCATCGGATATAAGATTTTATAGTGGAAAGATCTTTAACAAAATTTCGGGTAGGTTTCTGGAAGATGTCTTTTAAGGAGTGGTGTGAATGAATGACTTGTATGTTGATTTTAACGTGGTGACAGCCCTGATATGGCCCTTAGCGGTCGGCTGAGCTATAAAGCCTTACCTTACCTTACCTTACCTTACCTTACCTTACCTTACCTTACCTTACCTTACATTACCTTACCTTACCTTACCTTACCTTACCTGATTGCTATTCTTTTCGCCCTATATTCTTTACCTCTCTTAACAATGACAAACTTTAATGTCCTGTTTCCTGTCGATTCTCGGTCGGTTTTAAAAAGTTTGGTTCTTTTTTGAGAATATTGAATAGAGGGTTAGGGTGTTGTTGTTGTTTTTGCGGTCAAGTATTTTATATAGCAATGTTGCTACCATCCATGTTTACTTTCGTTTTAAGACCAAACAGACAGAGCAGTAACAGAAAAAAAAAAGCAAAAAATGATTTAGAAAAGCCTAGAGAGTCAATTGCCCATTATGATATAAAGGGTGATATAGGTAAGTTTTGAGTCGATTGCCCATTGCCGTATAAAGAGTGATTTAGGTAAGTTTTGAGGCAATTGCTTATTGTCATATAAAGAGTGATTTAGGTAAGTTTTGAGTCAATTGCTCATTGTTAGATGAAGAGTGATGTAGTTGAGTCAATTGCCCATTGTCATATAAAGAGTGATGTAGATAAGTGTTGAGTCAATTGCCCGTTGTCATATAAAGAGTGATGTAGGTAAGTTTTTAGTCAATTGCCCGTTGCCATATAAAGAGTGATTTAGGTAAGTTTTTAGTCAATTGCCCGTTGCCATATAAAGAGTGATTTAGGTAAGTTTTGAGTCAGTTGCCCGTTGCCATATAAAGAGTGATGTAGGTAAGTTTTGAGTCAATTGCCCGTTGCCATATAAAGAGTGATTTAGGTAAGTTTTTAGTCAATTGCCCGTTGTCATATAAAGAGTGATTTTGGTAAGTTTTTGGTCAATTGCCCGTTGTCATATAAAGAGTGATTTAGGTAAGTTTTTAGTCATTTTCCCATTGTCATATAAAGAGTGATTTAGGTAAGTTTTTAGTCATTTGCCCATTGTCATATAAAGAGTGATTTAGGTACGTTTTGAGTTGATTGCCTACTGTCAAACAAATACAGAAATGAGAAATATGCTTGAAAGAGATTGAGATGCTTAAATTCATCCTCATAACATCGTCCAAAGGGCTGTGTCAGAATTTGTTTCGAACTGCAAACCTATTTCAAGTTTGACTTTCAGACATTAAAAAATCACTACATTAGTTTCAAAACGAGATGACTGAGAGCTGAAAATGAAGAACATTTTTAAAAGACACGGTATTAGTTCCGCCAGACGAGACAGACAAACAGATTACAGGACAAAACACAATGCATTTCGACCTCTTGGGTCTTCTTCAGGCAAAAACAAATTTCTTCTGCGTACGCAGGCTGATACTCCTGCGGACATTCCCTGTATAGACAGGCAAGATCGATCCCATTTACCCAACAAAGGGAGTGAAGTCTTGTGTGTATGACAGTTTTTTTTTATCCCGCCATTAAGGCAACCATACTCCAACTTCGGGGAAAGGCAAAAACAAACATTTAGGACAATGAAAACGAAGAATGAGAAAACACTTATCTTCTCATATTCGGCGCAAATGGCGGTTGGATGAAAACGAGGCCGTTTTGCGCCGAATATGAGAAGATAGGTGGTTTCTTGTTCTTCGTTTTCATTGTCCTAAATATATTGTTTGTTTTTGCCTGAAGAAGACCCAAGAGGTCGAAATGCATTGTGTTTTGTCCTGTCATGTGTTTGTCTGTTTTGTGTGGCGGAACTAGTACCGTTTTTCTTTAAATTTAATTCACTATATACCAAAAATTGGCGAAATCTTAATTGTATATGGCATGGTGATGTGATAGTTCAGCAGGTCCCATTTTACTATGTCTGCACAAGACCTTTGTTAGAAGAAATTGTTATATCTACAGATGCCAGGAATGTTGATTTTTTTTAAATCAGTTATCAGTCGTTTTCGTCTCTAAATTAACGACTGATCTTTGCAAAGTTCATCAGGTAGCACTCTTTAATTGTACTTTAAATCACCTCAAATTTTCATCTTTGATCTCTTGCATTATCTTTCTCTTTTTTTTCCTGTTAAACACTATCTGATTGTCCCTGTCCTTTACAACCTACCTACCCCCTATTTCTTTTTAGGATAACATTCTAGCATTGTGAAAATTATTTTAATCATACGTTTGCAATCACCTGTACACGTGTGATGGAACATTAAAATTCTTTCTTCCATAGATTAAACTACGGGAGGAGCTTTCAACGTTGAGAATGTAGTTGTCCAAATCAAACTGAGGTAGCGACCGCATGCTTTGTTTCTGAACAAAACCAAAGTTTTATTTCAAGTTGAATAAATACATAATCGATAGAATTGGCTTTTGAACATTCACCCTTTCTCTACACACACACACACACACACACACACACACACACACACACACACACACACACACACACACACATATACACACAGGAAAGAAAAAAGAAATTGTAGCAAAATAAAACAAAGCAATTTATGTGATGAAAGTCGTGGGGTGAACTGACCTGAGGCGAAATGAAAGTAGGCGAAACGAAAGATTGGCTCCTATTAAGACAAATGTTGTCTTAAAGTTTAAACAAAAACTCATTTAGAACCATGTTCAGCTGTGACGGTTTTTTCCAAGTGCACCATAAATAGTAACGTCTATGATTGGCAGCAACACTCAATCGGTATTTTCACCCACGTACATCCCCACCATTGATTTTCCTGTCTGTGTGAATGTCAGTATGTGAAGGTCGTGAGAAGCTACTCACCAGTCTGGAGAGAGAGAGTTAACAGCACCGGGCCGGCCGCTTAGCCCGAGACATAACAAATAAATTGGAGGCACACGAGAGAGAGAGAGAGAGAGAGAGAGAGAGAGAGAGAGAGGCTAGTTTCAGTCTGTTTCAGGTTCTTATGTACACTTCGTCCAGAAGTGAAGGTACGAAATCCACCCTTCAAATTCTTCCCGACACCCCACCTTCCACTTACGCCCACCCCCACCCCCCAAAAAAAACAATAGGAGGTGTTCAGCAGGAGCTAGCAGCTAAACGTATACTTGTCCCAACGACGTTAAGAACGGGGGTGGGTGGGGGGGTAGAAAGGGGAGGTGGAGAAGGGAGGGGGTGTGGCGAGAAAACATAGTCCTGTGCAGCAAAGCACACATGAAAACCAAAAAGCGAGATGGGAGTAATACATGATTTTTAAAACAAAGGTGTTGGGGGGGGGGAGAAAAGGGGGAGGCCGAAACTGACCACACTGGACACCAAGACCAGAAGAAGAATCGACCTGCATGGACAGTTGTGTAATGCCTTCTGGATGGTGCATCCCAATGGCCCAGGCCGGTTGCCATGGCTACACCATCGTTGCTTGTGACCATGCAGACCACTATGGGCAGGGGTAGTGACAGTCTCTGTTGCCAAAGTGGCACATGTATGAAGTTCCGGTTTGTTAACGCACTGCTATCTCCGTGACGCTTGTCTCTTGCTGCCCTCACCAACGACTCCTCTTTCCCCGTCCTGGTGTGTTGCTTCAAGATACCTCTTCATTTTGAGCGGTCGATCGCAAGTCCTTCTCAAGACTAAAAATCGATACCAAGAGCTGTCACGTCTCTCTAGCACAAGTCTTTGTATCGGCCAGTGGGTCTTCTCCTGCATGGCAGCAGACCGTACAGGACGACTCTGGGGGAGATCATCCTGCATACGGTGACCATGCCCCAGGCAGCGGAGTCTCTGTTCCCTGAGCGGGGCGTACGTGCTGGGAAGGTCAGGGCAAGATAGGACCTCAGTGCTGGGCACTCTTCTCGTGCCAGGATATGTCCGAACCACGGCAGATGCTTCTCGAGTGCAAGATGTGGAGTCTTCTGTATTGCCTGGCAAACGTTTTGCACGTCTCGCTCTATACCATAGTGTGCTAACGACACAGCCTATGTACATTGCCGTCTTCGTCTTCACCGTCAGTTTGGAGTTAGCTCACACTCGAGGCATGTCGCTGTTGTAGTTGTCATCCCCGTCATCTCGACCGTCTTCAAGGAGAGGTTGCTGGTTAATGTGGAGCTTTAGCATGTGAGCTGGTGGAAGGCATCGAGTTCATGATCATCAATGGTGTTGACCGGTTGTGCTTCTGTATCCTGTCCCAGGAAGTTTTCTTGGGACTGATGATCAGTGCAGAGTCTGTGCCTGTCTGGGAGAAGTGGTACATCAGTGACTGGAGTCCCTGTCCGATATGAGTTGCAACCGAAGCGTCCTTGGCAAGCAATTGGTGGGAGCTTTATGTACGTTTGGTTTAGTGGCAGGCGAGGCTGAAGAGTCTACCCTGTCGTGTGCAGGTATATCCCTTCTGTCGTGGTGTTAAAGGTGTGCTTAGGGATCAGAGCAAAGATATATCCAGTAAAGTGTGGGGAATGATGACACAGCCTTGTTTTGACACCAGTGTGGACACTGCTTTGGAGCCGTACTGTCCCATTGTTGTCAGTATGGAAGGGTTCAGTCAGGCTCCGCGATTTTGATGAGCCGCCTGTCTTTTGGAGGATCGGGAAGAGTCTCCATCTGTTCACCATGTCAAAGACTTCTGTGAGGTCGATGAAGGGTAACACAGGGGTGTTGTTCTGTTCTCTTCACTTGTTCTGAAGTTCACAGAGGCAGACAATCATGTCTACCATGCAGTTTCAGCTTGAAAGCTGAACCGTGATTCTGGTCGGTCGTAATCAGTCGGCTTCTGCAGGTGGGTCGTGCTAACCCGTGTAAAGGCTTGTCCAGCAACGCTGAGGGATGAGATGCCTCTGTAGTCATCGCAGTCGCTTCTTTCACCCTTATCCTTGACATCTCTCATTTCCCGTGGTCCAGTTCCTTCCTGCCAGCAATGGCAGAAGATATCCATGCAGGGAAGCAGCGGGGCAGCTTTGCAATAATCGATCAGACAGGGCAGGGACGGAGGGAGATTCCAAGACGGAAGGTCAAAATGAAAAGTTTTGTTTCAGAAACAAAAAGCATGTCGATACATGGGAGTTTGGTCTCGAAGCTTGGTGTCTAATTCATCCATGGTTGTTAGGCACCCTGTGGTGCCAAGGCTGTTGGAGATACAGAGCTCTCTCTGGAGTAGATGTTAGGGTGGTTTTTCCTCCACCTCTGTATCAGCTGTGTGATTATTTCCCTGGCAGAGGACTTGAGCGGAATGTCCTGCTGTGCACTGGTCCTACTGTTTCATTACTGTCAGCGTAGGTTCCCCCGATGTTCCCCAGTGTAGGGGCTGTCTGGAAGCTCTTGTCGAGTTCCATCCAGTACTCACTGGCACGAAGCCCAGCAATCTGCTGAGCCTCTCGCTCCTAGCAGCCCTGGGAATCTGCAAGTTCTGTTAGGTTGGTGGCTGCTTGCAATCTCTGCGAGGGTTGCCCGTTTGGTTTAAATAGCCAGGAGTCACTTCAAACGACAGCGGTTCAAGCCAGTCGTGTCTTTTGACGAATTTTTTTTTCCACAGGGATAACCAGGGCTGTGCGCTGTGTAGTGTCCTGCAGACTGAATTATTTCTCAGTGACAGGGTCTCCAGGCTGCCAGACGCCAAGGTTTTTTTTTTTTTTCCCCTTGAAGCTGTCTGCGAACCGATCAGGCAGGCCAAGACATCTTGCTGACGTCAGTGTAAGGGTCGCCTTTGTCTTGGCACAGTGGAAGTTCTTCGGCTGCAGATGTGTTATGCAACAAAAGCAAGGAACGGTCTGTGTCGTGGCCTTTGCACTGTGATAAGTACGTGAGTGGACAACGTTCTGGACGGCTGAACGCCTGACCAGGGTCAGGCCCAGCTGGTGCCAGTGCTTTAGGCGTGAGTGCCTCTTGGAAACGTGCACATGGTCGCACTGTCTTGCACACACACACACACACACACACACACACACACACACACACACACACACACACACACCGCAACACAACGCAACACAACACAACACAACACAACACACACACCCCAACACACAACACAACACACACAACACAACACAACACACAAACACAACACACACACACACAACACAACACACACACACACACACACACACAGAGGACTCCTGCCAAACTGATCCTTACACGTGCCCATGAATATTCACCAGGGCCGCCTCAGCCGCTTCATTGTGTTCAAACTGTCTGTCTTGCTGTGACAAACGATGGCCGGTTCATCACACGCCAAGCTTTCGGAGGTTCCGGCAGGCTGGGGAAAGGGGGGGGGGGGGGGGGGGGGGGGGGGGAGGGGGGGGGGGGAGATTATTATCAACGTGATGCATTCCTCTCACCCCACCCACCCCCGTCCCCATCCTTCCCGGACACCACCACCACCCTCCCCAATCCCCCCTTCTCACTTTCCTCACACCTCCCCCCCCCCTCCCCCCTTCTTCCAACATTGACACGGCAATTCTGGACTTGATGGACGAGAGGTGACCCTGCCCTGACCCGTACTACATATTTATGCGTCAATGCCAGTTGGGGGGGGGGGGGGGGGGGTGGAGGGAGGAGGGCGAAGAGGAAGGAAGAGGGTGGTGCCAGTAATGCTGTGTCTTTTGACAATTTTTTTTTTTAAGGTTGAAACTTAACCGTGACTATCCACCTCAAAATGGTCCCGGGGGAGCCGCCTTTGAGAGGGTAACAACGGTGTGTGTGTGTGTGTGTGTGTGTGTGTGTGTGTGTGTGTGTGTGAGGGGTTGGGGGGGGGGCTAGGTGAAGGGGGAGTACGGGGGAGGTGCGCGGGGCGGCGGATGAGGGAGGGCCGGGGGCTGTGCTGCAGTGATAATTTAAAAGAAAAATAAAACATTATTTTATCAGCCACCGTGGTACGGCGTTTAGCGTTGCTGTCGCGGGTTGAGGGATCATTGGTTCAATTTCCCCATCAGACGCGTTTTATTCATGGGATTTTTCGCTCCCCCCACCCACCTCCATCCCAGCGTGCCCTCTCCTCTCCTCCCTCCCTCCCTCCCCCCCCCCCCCCCCCCCCCTTCCTGCTCCGAAGCAGTGTTTGTTGTGGGTTCAAATGGGACGCGTGGAACCCTTCAGCCGAGGTACATCCTCTTCCCAGATGCATTTCTGAGAGTGTCGCTCAATTTTCCTGACCAGCACTGCAGGTGTCTGTATCTTTCGGGCCTGGGTGTTGACCGCCGGTACCTACTGTGAAGAGAAGCGCAGAGTACAGTCCTGTCTCGTCGTGTCTGCCCTGAATGGAGCTGGACAGCACCATCTTCATCCTCTATATCCTCACTGGCCTTCTGAAAAATTGTTTCAGAAGTCTGTGGTCTTCCGTGCCCTGCTATCTTGCTGACACGGATATGACACAGGAAATTTGATTGATTGATTGATTCATTCATTCATTCATTCATTCATTCATTCATTCATTCATTCATTCATCCATCCATCCATCCATTCATTCATCCACTCACTCATCCATTCATTCATTCATTCATTTATTCACTCATTTATTCATTCATCCATTCATGATTTATCAATCAGCAGATCAATCACTCCATCAATCAATATTGCCACGGCAAGTAAATTACCAGACTGATGTAGGATCGAGGTTGATTTGTGCTTGCAGACATTCTTCTTAATGTTGTCGTGGTAGAAAGATACTAGTTCTTTAAATCGTGTAGCAAAACGCCCCTGAAAGTTTATTCGAATACAAAAAAAAAAAAACCCAAATTCCTTTGGTATCCCTTGGGAGAGAAAAGTTTTCTCAAAAGAAGTTAAAACAGGGTATCTATTTGTCTGACCGACTGGAGCTCTGAAGCTGTTCGTCTGGTTTCAAAGCCATACTTTATACTATTTGCAATGCTCAATATTTCAGGAAACTCCGCAGCTAAACACACAGTTTCCTCAAACTAGTTCGTGGCGATAGCTTCTTTTTGAGCCGACTGAGTGAAGTCTTGGGTACCTATCTAAAAGTAGTTTCCAGTGCTTCGGATAGGACCAAATAGTATGTACTTTAAAAAAAAAAAATTCGTCAAGCCGGAAATCGGATTAAACATACTTTAAAAAACAACTAACACCCCAAATGAGGTTTATTCAGATTAGTTTATTGAGATGGTCTGTGATCTTCCTCCACTGACTCTAGCTCTGGTATTGTTTGTCTGCTCTGAAAAAGAATGTGTGCAGTGCTGAAACTGGAATTCAGCTTTCTATAGGACATGTCACAGCTCAAACAAAGTTCTTAAAACTGGTTTGTAGAGAGGATTTCCTCTTCGACCAGTAGACTGCAGCGCTTGCAACGTTTGTCCCGCTTGCTAACGGTTTGCAGTGTTGAAAAGGAGGGGGTGGGGGTGGGGGGATAAGAGTCTTCGCCTTTCGTCGGCGGGTGACGTTCCATTGTGAATAAAGAAGTTACTCACTGCTCCTTCCTCTCTCTCTCTCTCTCTCTCTCTCTCTCTCTCTCTCTCGCCGTCCAGTTTTGCGAGTTGTCCGTTCGCCTCACTTCACCGCTGATGGTGCCACACTGTCAGTTTGAAGCGCACAGTCGGTGGTCGGTACGCAAGTAGAGGCTATGTGCAGGCGGTAGGCCGCCCTCGCCGAACAGTAGACAACAAACCCGACACACACGTGGTAACTTGAGAGGGCCGCTCAGCTAACTGAACGATTCAACAACTGTCTCGTGGTGGCTCAAAGGTAGTGCGTGACCTGTGCCAACAAAAAGCATTCCAACAAAGGCGAATAGTGGAGAAAATGAGGCGAGACTCTCTGCCCTCTCCACCTCTGCAATATTTGACATCTCAGAGCAATGATTATTCGCTCAGTTTGTGGCAGGGGGGTCATGATGTATGCGTCACAGCTCTCTCTCTCTCTCTCTCTCTCTCTCTCTCTCTCTCTCTCTCTCTCTCTCTTCTCTCTTGAGTCGCAAAATAATGAATGGATGGTTAAAAAAATCTTCCCACGGGGAAAAGAGCCGCCAGGTCGTCTGAAGACATACATCTATATGACAAACAGCTTTTCAAGCATTTTTCAGTTCCCTCCCCCTTCCTCCCCCCCCCCCCCCCCCACACACACACACACTCCCCCCCCCCCCCCCCCCCAAAAAAAAAAAAAAAGGAGAAAAAGAAAAAAAGAAAATGACTCTTTTTCCCCCCTACATCTTCCTGTTCCTTAAAATGCAACGGTCACGAACTCTTCCGCGGGGTATGCGCAGTTGAAAAAATCGAAAAGAGGACATCGTCACCAGAGCAAAGCAGAGCGTAAAGGGGCCAGCCACACAGATCGTGAGACTGCGTTTTGTTGATACCCAGTCGATGAGGATAGTAGTAGTCGTAGTAGTGGTGGTGGACAGTAAGAAAGCTCTGGAGTTTCTATTCTCAGTTCTGGCACTTCGTGACCGTGACCGGGCTGTGGTGCATTCTGCCGTCCCCTTTCATTGACATCCCTCTGGATGGACAGCCCATCGTACCCAGCCGCGTTCGTCGTTTCGCTCCGTGACTTGGCATGCTCTTCCAGGGACTAGGACCTGGCAGGCACACTGAGCGGCTTTGGCCGAGCGCAGGGTACCCCCGGTTAAAGAAGAAAAGAAGAAGAAGAAGAAGAAGCGATCAAGACGTTGACAACGGCTTAGCCTTCGGTACAGGCGGCTGGGTTCCTAACTGATGGAGAGGCTGGAATTAAATCAGGGTGATGGCGTTTGAAGGACGTGTTCAAAGAGCCGGCAAAACCAATCGCCATCTGAAAGCATGAAATCGGATCAGTGTCTTAAGGGAGAGAGAGAGGGAGGGGGAGGCGGAAGTGAGGGAGAGAGGGTGAGAGAAAGAGAGAGAAGGAGGGAGGTAGAGAGAGAGGGGGGGGGGAGAGAGAGAGAGAGAGAGAGAGAGAGAGAGAGAGAGAGAGAGAGAGAGAATGAAACTTCTTTAATCTTTTATCTTGACAAAGTCTTTCATTCTTTCCTTTCCTTTCTTTCCAATCATTCCTCATTCGTTTTCTTTTCTTTTCTTTTCTTTTTCTTCTTCTTCTGTCTTTCAATTTCGCCGTGTTCTGCCTTTGCTATTTTATATCTGTCTTCTCTTCTTTCCGTTCCTTCTTCTTCTTTTTTTTAAAACCTTCTTTTCCTCTTCCGTTTTCTTCATCTTTTTCTTCTTATTATATATCTTCTTTTCGTCCGACGTCTCTTTCTTTCTCCTTCTTTCAATCTTTCTCTTTGTTATCTCCTCCAACTGCATCTTTTTGTCTCTTCCTTCACATGTCTCCTCCTCCTCCTCCTCCTCCACCTAAATGTCTTCTTTCTCCTTCTTCTTAGCTTTGTCTTTCTCTTCCTCTCACTTCTTCCTCATCCTCTTCCTCTGTCAAATCTTGATCTTCTTTTGCTCCTGTCTCCTTCTTCACTTTCTTTTCCTACGCCTTGTTCTTCCCCTCTTCTCTCTCTCTCTTTTCTTCCTTTCTTCATCTCTGTCTCCCTCCTCCCTACTTTGTTCGTTCTTCTCCTTGTTCATGTTCATTCTGCTCCCTCCTCTTCTAACCTCTTTCTCTCCATCCTCTTCATCTCCTCTCCTGTCTTCTCTCTCTCCGCTCTGTCTCTCTCTTTCTCTCTCTCCTCTCTGTCTCTCTCCTTTCTCTCTCTTCTCTCTTCTCTCCTCTCTCTCTCTCTCTCTCCCTCCTCTCTCTCCCTCGTCTCTCTCTCTCTCTCTCTCTGCCGTCCTCTCTCCTCTCTCCTCTCTCTCTTTCGGCTGGTCCTCTCTCTCTCTCCTCCTCGTCCTCTCTCTCTCTCCTCTCTCTTTCCCCCTCTCTCTCCTCTCTCCTTCTCTCTCGCTCTCCATCTCTCTCTCCCTCCTCTCCCCGGCTCCTCGGTCTCTCTCTCTCTCTGTCCTCTCCTCTTTCTTCCCCCTCTGTGTCCTCTTCCCCTCCGTCTCTTTCTCTCTCTCCGGCTGGTCTCCTCCCTCCCTCTTCTTCTCTCTCTCCCTCCGTCTTTTCTCTCTCTGTCTCTCTCTTGTCCCTCTCTCTGCCTCGTCTCTTCTCCCTCTCTCTCTCTGGGTTTCTCTCTCTCCTTCTCTCCTCCTTCCGTCTCTCCCTCTTCCTCTCATCCCCTCTCCTCCCACATTTCTTCTCCTCTTTCACTTCGTCCTTCACCTTTATTTTCCGCCGTCTCGCTTCTTCAGCCTCTCCGTCATCCGGGCGGCTCCTCACCCTGGTGCTTCTCCTTGGCGCTGCTCTGCTCCATCTTCTCCGCCTCCCTGTCCTCTGTTTTCTCCCTCCTCCTAAATCTCTTGCTGCTCGCCTCCGCTTCCTCTCCGTCTTCCTCCGGTCGTTCTCCTTCTGGCTCCTGCCAGTCGCCCGTTTCTTCCTTCCCCAACTTCCGCTCCTTCGCTTCTCTTTTCTCTCTGCTTCGTCTCACTCCCCCTCTTTTTTGGTGGTGGTGTTGTTTTTTTTTTTGTTCTGCCTTTTCCGTTCACGTCTACGTCCTTCGTCCCTATTTTTTTTGGGTTGTCTTTTTCCTGCTTTCATTCATTACTTTTTTCATGTTCCTTTCTCCTTCATCTCTTTCTCCCTCGTCGCTTTCTTCCTTTCTCTTTCTCCCTCCTCTTCTCCACCTCTGTCTCTTACTCTCTTCACTTCTCTTCCACCTCTCTCCTCTACTTCTTGTACTCCTTCACCTCTCTCTCCTCTCTCTCTCCTCTCTTCTGTGTTTCTCTCTACTCTTTCGCTTCACGCTCTCTGTCTCCTACTCCTTCATCTCTGCTCCTCCTCTCCTGGCCCTCACCCTGTCGTCTCCTCCTCCTCCCTCCGCTCCCTCCTCCTTCTCTCCCCCCCTTCCCTCCAGCCTCCTTCACCCACCTCCACCTCTTCCTCCCCCTCCCTCTGCGCGCCACTTTTTCTCTCCTTCCTCCATAATCATACGTTGCCCTCCCCCCTTGCTCCTCTTGCTCTTCTCTCTTTCTCCCTCTCTCCTCCTCCTCCTCCTCCTTCCTCCTTCCCTCCCACGTCCATCCTCTCTCCTCCTCCTCCTCTATCAAACCTCTTTCCCACCTCTTTGCTCCAACTGTCGCTTACATGTCTACCCCGCTCTTTCTTCCTTCTCCCCTCTCCCTCCTCCTCCTCCTCCTCCTTGCCTCCTCCTCCTCTCTCCTCCTCCTCCTTCTCCTCTTCTCTCCCATCTACCGGTCCCATCCCTCCTTGTTCTTTTCGGCTTACTCGTTCTTCTCCTGTTCATTTTCTTCTCGTTGACCGCTCGTTTCACTTTCAATTATCATTCAGTTCTTTTGGCATGTCGTTCTCATTGTCCATGCCAACCGCTCAGGAGGTTCATATTTTGTTTTTTAGCTGGCCATGGTTCATCTAACTGGTTGTTTGGCTTGTTTTGGTTTTTGTTTTTTTTTTCAGGACGGTAACCGGGTTGTTGTTGTTTTTTTTTTGTTTTTTTTTTTTTGGAAAAGTAAACCATAATATCCGAGTGTGCGGCCTCTCTTTTTTTTCAT
This sequence comes from Conus betulinus, assembly GCA_016801955.1. Classification (NCBI taxonomy): domain Eukaryota; kingdom Metazoa; phylum Mollusca; class Gastropoda; order Neogastropoda; family Conidae; genus Conus; species Conus betulinus. Next base: position 312,830 of record JADBJO010002450.1, read on the forward strand.
ACGAGTTTGACATCGGCTGGCTAGGCGCTATGGTGTGTCCACCTGCCTCTAACGATTCCAATAAGTGTAACTGTCCGGCTTCTTTCTTTCTTTCTTTCTCTCCTTCGCCTTGCTTTCGTTTCGCCATTTTTTTTTTTGCTTTAAAGCCCCTCCAGATCAGCACCTTCTTAACTCTTGCTGAACTTGGCCTGATATGCCCCCCTCCTGCGTAAGCAGAGGCTGTAAACTGCATCAGTGGGTAACTGACTAATGAGACTTCACCTTCCCCTCCTCCTTCTCCTTCACCTTTTTCTCACCGCTTGTTTTTTTTTTAAAACTCTTCTCCTTCCTTCTCCTCCTTTAAACGCGCTTAACTGCATCAGCCGCTTTCCCCCTCCTCTCCTCCCTTCTTCCTCGTCCCTCCTCTCTTCTTCTTTTCCATCTTTCTCTTCCTCGCACCCTTCTGCTTATTCTGGGCCCGTTCCTTCTTCTTCTTCTTCTTC
>JADBJO010002451.1:0-7500 GCA_016801955.1 Conus betulinus
TATTTGTGTTCAGTGTCTTGGTGTTATTTGAACCAGTCTTCATATACCTTGACAGTCGACAGAACTATTCACTTTACCTTGTTTTGTTTTTTGGGTTTGCCTCGTGAATGTTTATCTTCTCTAGGCCTGCCAGCTTCTTCTTTGGTCCGTGTGTGTGTGTTTGTGTGTTTGTGTGTGTGCGCGCGCCGCGCGCTGCGGTTTGTGTGTTTGTGTGTCTGCGCGTCGCGCTCGCGCCTCTACCCCCTCCCTACCCCTCCGCCTGCCTGTCACCCCTCCCCCCACCCCACCCCCACCCCGTCCCCAACTCCGCCCCACATAACTTCACCGTCGCGTCAAAACCCGAAACGCGAGCAAAGGGAATAATTACACGCCGATCGTGACTTGGGAGCTTAAAATTAGCAGCGGTAAGTTAACCCCCCTGTTTAATTTTAAAACGAACGTCAACTTTGTGGTGCAAAGTGTGCGCCAGTAAGAGCTTTGAAGGAGAGAGAGAGAGAGAGAGAGAGAGAGAGAGAGAGAGAGAGAGAGAGAGAGAGTTATATATAGGCACAATAGCTGTTCTTCTCTGTACTCTAGCCCACTGAATACCAAGATCATCTTGTGTATAACGAAGATGAAATGGATTTATATTATAAATGGAAAGAAGTTGAAACAGGAGACTGGATTAAAAAAAAATGTAAATGTTTATTCATCTGTGTGTGTGTGTGTGTGTTTATCTCTCTCTAGGCTCTCTCTCTCTCTCTCAGCTCTCTCTATCTCTCTCTCTCTCTCTCTCTCTCACCACACACACACACACACACACACACACATACGCGCGCGTGCGCGCGCGCGCACATACGCACACCTACGCACGTACGCACGCACACATACACACGCACGTACGAAACAAATACACACGTGCGCGCGCACGCACTGTCACACACACACACACTACACACAACACACACACACACACACAGCCTGTCTCCTTTAGTTCTGAAGCAGTGCTTCCAACAGACTTTGAACACAGTTGGGTCTGGGTTGTGTTCCAGGACTTATTCATTTGTGTAATAAGAAGTGTCTTTTTTGGATGATGATCATGTGGCCATGCCTACCGTCCTCCTGTCTACTTCTTCTTCTTCTCTCGTCTCTCTCTCTCTCTCTCTCTCTGGTTCTGTGTCTCTTTTGCTCTCTCTCTCTCTCCTCCGCTCTCTCCCTCTGCTCGCTCTCTCTCCCTTCCCCCCTCTCTCTCTCTCCACACACACACCCACATACACACACACACACGCACACACACACACCACACATACACACACACACACACACACACACACAACCACACCCACACACACGCCGCACCGCACACAACACACACACAACACACCACGCACGCACCAGTACAAACCTCAATTCCCACGTTGTTCTGATGCAGTGCTTTCTACGGAAAGTTTGTATACAGTTTGGGTCTGCGTTTGTTCAAAGATGTCATTTGTTTATGTTTGTGTGCACTTTTCACTAGAAGTCTTTTTTTTTTTCTTTATTATCATGGAACCATGTGTACAATCCCTTCCTGCTTCCCTTCTCCCTTTTTCTTCTTCTTCTTCTTCTTCTTCTTCTTCTCTGTCTGTCTGTCTGTCTTCCTGTCTGTTCTCTCTCTCTCCCTCTCCCCCTCTCTATCTCTCTCTCCATCTCATCTCTCCTCTCTCTCTCGCTCTCTCGGTCTCTCTCTCTCTCTGTATTTATTCATGTTTCGTTGCTATCAGCTTGTTTATTGTTTTCCTTCCCATGTGTCCGTACAATTGCTCACTTGATATTGTTTGTTGATATTGATTTTGTTTCTTGACGGCAGGGTGTAAAAATGCTGTTAGCTTTCCAGTTTATTCGCAATAAAAAACATTCATATTCCCTTTCTCTCTCTGTCTCTGTCTCCATCTCTCTATACTCTCTTCTCTCTGGTCCTCTCTGTCTCTCTGGGTCTCTCTGTCGTCTGTTTCACTGTCTCCTCTCTCTCTCTCTCTCTCCTCTCCTCTCTCTCTTCCTCTCCTCTCTCTCTCTCCGTTTTTGTGTGTTGTGTGTGTGTGTGGGTGTGTGTGGAATGTAGTGGGTTGCTCCTAGCGGGCCTGCCTGCCGGCCTGCCGCCTCCTGCCTGCTGCTGCCTGTCTCTCGTCTTTTCTTCTTTCCCTCCTCTGGTCTCTCTCCATCTCATCTCATGTCTCCTCCCTCTCGTCTCTCCGTCCCTCCCTCCTCTCTCTTCCTCATCTCTCTCTCTCTTCCTCTCACGGCGCGCGCACACACACACCCACACACACACCACCACCCACACACCTCTTTTTTCGTCGTCTGTGTTTGGGCTGCTACGACCTATCTGTGTTTGTCTGCCTACCTGTCTCGCTCTCTCTCTATCTCTCTCTCCCCTCTCTCTCTCTCTCTCTCTCCCTACTCTCCCTCGCCCTCCCCCCCACTCTCTCTCTCCTCTCATCCCCTCTCTCCCGCCCCCCCCGACTTTTTTTTTAAAAGATAATATAAATGTAGGTGTCGGGTTATTCGCCCCGAGTAAACTCTGTGAACTATGTTGTGGAATGGACACAGGGTAAGGAGCGGCCGTCGAGGCCGTTCTTCTGCTTCTGGAGACCTGGATGACCGAAGCGTGGGGAGGAGGAGGTGGGGCGGGGGGGGCACAAGGGGGAGAGGATAAGGGGAGGTTGGAGGAGGAACGACGGGGGAAGAAGGAAGGAGGGAAGGGAAAAGAGGGGGTTGGGTGGGGTGGGGGTGGTGACGTCATAGACGGGTGGGGGGGGGGGGGGGCGTGGGGGGGGGGGGGGCGGGGGGGGGTGGGGGGGGGGGGGGGGGGGGGGGAAGAGGAGTGGGGAACGATCTCCGGATCTGAGAGATCGGCTCGTCAGTCTGCACCGCGACACACCTCTTTGCTATCGGGTCTGGCGTGGCGTAATCGATCGGGGCGCAATCATCATGCGTGCCGCATAGCGGGTGTTTCCCGCGCGTTGCGTGCGGAAAATTTACTGTCCCGTGCCCTATTTGTTTTCCTCACCCCAGCTCCTCAAACGGCCTCCATGCCGCTTTGCTCTTTATTGCCTCGCTTCATTCTCGAGAGGGGTTTTTTTTTGTCTTTCTTTATATCTGCTCTTTCTTTTTTAATTTTTAATCATTTTTTCTATTATAATTTAATTTTTTTTTCCCTTTCCTTTTTCTTCTTCTCTTTCTTTGCGCTCTACATTTCCCTATGTTCTCCTTTCTTCTTTTCCTCCTCTTTCTTCTTCCTTCCTTTCCTTTTTTAAAATTTTTTTTTTTTTTAGAGCGTTTTTAGTTAGAGCGGCGCGCGCTGTTTTCTGTTCCTCTTTTTTTTTCCCGCTCGCGTGTTTTTCATAAGCATAGCGGCCTTTCTCTATTTTATTCTCATTCTCGTCACACCTCACCCTCCATTTTTAATACTTTCTTTCTTCTTTTTCTTTCTTTCCTTTCTTTTCTTCGGTCTTTCTTTCTTTCTTTTTTTTTTGTTTTTTTTTTTTTTTTTTTTTTTCCCCCACCATTTTCTTTTTGTTCTGTTTAATTCCGTTGGACAGTCTCTCCCCTCTCAGTTCTGATTCCAGAGGGACCCAGAGAAAGGTCGGAGGGGGGCTGACAGTGTGTGTGTGGACCTGCATTATATGTGTAAGGCCTGTATGGGAAAGTGGAAAAAACTTCGATGTGTGTGTCTCTAGGACGGGGACTGGGAACTAACCTCCGGACACCATATGTGGTGGCTTTTTTTTTTTCCGTGGCAATTTGTGAGTGCGAGTTGCTTGCCGAGTTAGGAGCCGGTCCGGGTGGTGTTGTGGTGTGTGGGGGTTGCTTATGGGGTCGTTCCATCTGTCCAGGGGGGAGTTGTGGATGACCAGGATGGCGAAGAGAGGTGAGCCCTGCTGCTGTTGTACGTGTGTGTTGTTGTTGTTGTTGTTGTGGTTGCCGTTGCCCGTTGCCCGTGCCGTTGCTTTCGTGGAATGTTTTGGTGAATGTTATTTTTTTACCATGACCCGACTTTGGTACCGGGCGGAGATTATGGGTTTTAGGTCCTTTTACCAAACACACACACACTCACACACATGCACACCCACACGCATTCGCACACACACTCTCACTCTCTCTCTCTCTCTCACACACACACACGCACACACACACGCGCATACACACCACACACACACACACACACACACACACACACTCACACTTACACTCACACTCACACTCACAAACTCACGCACTCACTCGCTCACTCGCGCGCGCGCGCGTGTGTACACACACACACACACACCAACACACACACACACACACACACACACACACACACACAGGCACGCATACACGTATCCCAACACACTTATACTCTGTCTCTCCGTTTTCATCTTTCTCTCTGTCCATCCACTCCGTACACTCTGTCTGTCTGTCGTGTCTGTCTGTCTCTGTCTGTCTGTCTGTCTGTCTGTCTGGTCTGTCTCTCTCTCTCTCTCTCTCTCTCTCTCTCTCTCTCTTTCTTTCTCCATCCACTCCTGATTACGGCGATGCCAGAGGTTCTTTCAGCTCAGTCTGACATGTATTCTTACCTAGAAGTTTCGTTTTAATAATTATCCTTTCTTGTCACTCTAGACGTTTTCTTCTTTCTATTCCTTGTCTTGTGTTGTCGTTAACCTTTGTTGCTAGTTTTTTTTTTCTTTCTTTTCTTTCTTTCCTTTTGTTCGTTTGATTTTTTAACTCGCTCCTATGACTGATTCGCCAAGTCTGGGTCCAGGGTTTGATCACACTGGTTCTTTCAGCTCTCTGTAGTACCAGCTTTTCCGTTGATATCTGGTCGTTGGGATCGTAGACGCTGTCCTGAGAGTAAACACTGACTCTCCGTTTGGCGAAATGGCTTTTTTATCGCGCCCAGACTGGTCAACAAGGGAACAGTGCGAGGAGGGCAGAAGGAGAGGAAGACCGAAAGAGATGGGAGACCAACATCAGTGCATGGGCTGGCCTCACACTCAACAACTGCCTAAGAGGGTCTGAGAACCGGGAGGAGTGGAGGAAGCCGGTTGCAGAGTGTTCTGTGGCGCTCCAACGGTCTGCAAGTCTCTGGGATAGGTGATAGGTGATTGAGCGATAACGTCTTTTCGATGTCTCTTCGTGGCACCTCTTCATCTTTACGTTCATCGGTTTTTCTTTGTTGTTGCTGCTGCTGCTGCTATTGCTGCTGCTGCTGCTGCTGCTGCTGCTGCTCTAATCAGGGGATGAGCAAATCCCGCACAGTGGCCGGCGGCCGAACACAGCCCAGTTGGTGTGCCGCTTAATTCGCTTCAGGACTGCTACACTGATGAGTGTGTTTGGTCAGTGGGTGGTTGCAGCATCTTGTGAAGAGATGAGGCTGACAATACTGAAAAATATTAAGAATGATAGTAATGGTCGTAATGATAGTAACAAAGCATTTTCTAAGCGCGTTGCCAACGGTTGCAGGCGCTGACAATTCACAACTGTCGTGTGTACAGCGGGCTGCCAACGTAAGGAGCTTTCTGGCACGCTGTCTCTGTTGTCCTATTCACCAGAGGTGTGAGGAGGAGTTGTTGTCTTTGATAGACACGTCAGCAATGGAAACAGAAGAATGCTATGATCAGGGTAATTTACAGGCCCTGCCAGAAAGAACTGCACCCATACTGAGCACGCTCACACCTCTCCTGCCTTCGCTGATCTCCTAAACAAGCACAGAGCACACGGGTGCCCAGACGAGTGACAATAGAGGAGCTTTGGCCTTCCACCCTCTTCTCTGTGAAAAAATGGCCCTCACCTCCCTGGGCATTATCAATTGACTGTCGAAGATCTGGAAAAAAAAATTAATAAAGCTCCGTTAAAAAAAAAAAAAAAAAGACAACTAAGCAAAACGAATCACAAGACAAAACACGACGCGTTTCGACCTCTTAAGTCTTCTTCAGTCAGATACATAACAGGACAAAGAAAATGAACGAGCAGTCACTGATCGTCATCTAACCTGGCGCAAGATAGGCGTTTTAATGTGTCGACGGTCGTTTTCAGAATAGCTTTCCTTGCATGAGGAGGACTCTGTACGATGTTGGTTTGAGTGGTTTCTGGCTGGGAAAAAAGTATTGCGTCCCCCCTTTTTTTTGGTAAAAATCTAGTTTAAAAATAAGGTGTGTGTGTGTGTGTGGTGGGGGGGGGGGGGGGGGGGGGGGGGGGGGGGGGCTATAAACCTGTTTTTCCACACAAGAAAGTAATGGACAGTAGATCGAAGAAGAACAACAACACAACAATAACGAAACTATTATTTGTTTACTTTAAACGATTCTTTTGGTCTTACGTAGTCTCACAAAACAAACAAACAATTCCAAAACCCATTTACGAGTTACAAGTTTACGCCTCAAGGTTAATATCTAGGCCAGGTGCAGTAACGAAAGCATTGTAAAAAGTTTATGTGGTGTACTGTCCATATTATCTTGGAGGGGGGAGGGGGGGGGGGGTAACTAATTATTTGAAATATGAGCAGTTACTCATCTACCAACTAGAGGACTCTTACGTCATATCAATCAGGTTTAACGAGTGTCAACCGAAATGATTGATGAACTCGAGGGTGAGAATGTGAACACTAATCGGTTTCATTACTGTCATAGGAAATGATTCATGAACTTTTAGGGTCAGAAACGGGAAACTAGTCGGCTTTTGCCGTCGTTGAAATAATGGCTATGGGATGTTGATAATTCAGCCGGTATGCTATGAGTTTCTTGTAAGTTAATCGTACATACATATTATGTTTTCGTATTTGTCGCTGCTGCTTGCGCGCGTGTGCGTGCGTGTGTGTGTGTGTGTGTGTTGTGTGTGTGTGTGTGGTGTGTGTGTGTGAGCGCGCGCGCGTGCATACTGAGCGCACGCATGTGTGTGTGTGTGTGTGTGTGTGTGTGTGTGTGTGTGTATGTGTGTTGGTGTGGTGTGTGTTGGTCAACATTCTCAACATGGGTTTTTTTTGTTTTGTTCGGGGGATGGGGTGGTGGTGGTGGTAGTCGGTTTCCAGAAATGTTTTAATCAGATTTTTGGAGTGCCAAAAAACCCCACCCCAAAAGTAAGAGGTAAATCTGGTGCCTTCCTTCAACAGGCGTAAATGGAAACGCTCTGGAGTTAGTTTCGTCCCTTTGTCTTTCACGCTTGTCAAAGCGAACAGGTGAAAAGAGCTGTGTACGATTACCAATCGTTGTGAAGTTGACATCATTTGGCGAATCGCGTTTGCCTGACACAGGTAGATAGATATAACAGAAAAGAATGAAAAACGAACGACGTGAATGAAAATGAGATGGACAGACACACACACACACAACGCGCGCGCGCACGGACACGCACACGCACACACGCATAGGCACACGCATACACAACGCACACGCACGCACACACACATACACAACACTCACACACACACGGACATATATACACAACGCACGCACGCACGCACACACATATACAACACAACACACCACACACACACACCACACA
>JADBJO010002451.1:10000-12500 GCA_016801955.1 Conus betulinus
AGGGATTAGAAAGCAAGCATGAAACTTGTAGATCATGTTTCATCAGGCCAACGTGTGTGAAAATGTTGGTGTCCATCAGGCTGGCACCTAATCCGCTTGGAAGCAATTTCCTGTCGGAACACTTCGCTAGTGCGACAACAGTACATTGTCTGCTATGGTTTTTTTTTATTTTTCCATCATCAGGTCAACATTGATCTTGTGTCAAAAAACAAATCAAATCGGAGTGTGTTGTTGACACGAAACATGAGGCGACTAGGGGTGGGGTGGGGGTGGAGGTGGGGGTGCCGTGATGAGGTTAATGTGTTTTGTCATAGCAGTGCCACGCTTTAGGGATTGGGTTCTCGTGTGGGAGTGGCGGGATTTGTTTTGCTCTTCCCAACGCTAAGCTAAACTTGCTCCTTCTGTTCGCTTTCCTCGGTGTTTGCTTGACACTGTTTTTTTAAATTCTGAATAACACCTCCACCATCGTCCCTTCCTCCTGTACACTCTCTCTCTCTCTCTGTCTGTCTTTCTCTCTTTCTGTCTGTCACTCGCTTGCTCGCTCGCGCGCGCGCGCGCGCACACACACACACACACAACACACACACACACACACACACACACACACACACACACACATACATACACACACACACACACACACACACACACACACACACACACACGTACACATGCACGTACGTTCTCTGTCATTCTTTCTCATTCTTTCTCTTTCCCAATTGCGCGCGCGCGCGCGCACACACACACACACACACACACACACACACACACACACACACACACACACATATATATATATATATATAACACGTATAAACACGTACACACAACAAACACACACATACACACACAAACCAACACACACACAGACGCACACACACATACACATACAGACCAACACAGACAGACAGACAGACAGACAAGGAGATGGGAGGAGAGAGAGAGAGAGAGAGAGAGAGAGAGAGAGAGAGTGTTGCCAGCTTTCCGGACCACCCCCCCCCCACTCCCACCGCTAACCTGCCCACCCCCTCCCCAACTCCTGTCCCTGCACTTTCTCTCCGAAGACTGTGACTCAACAGGCTGGCAGACTACCAACGGCGCCATCACATCACACCGCCATGGGTCAGCGTCCGATCTGGAACAGAGGTCTGACACACACACGCACGCACGCATGCACGCACGCACGCACGCACACACACACACACACACACACGCACGCACGCACGCGCGCGCGCGCGCGCGCAAAGATTCAAAGATATTAATCCTGCGACCCCTTTTGGGGTATGGAGGACTTGAAACGAATCAAACAAATAGAAATGAAACAAATCAAACACCCAAATTTTCCCAGTAATTAACATACTGAATGTAATGTTACACAGTTTTACTGAGTTTCAAAAACTTCGCTAAGTTTAGCAAAACTTTTTGGTTCCCCTCCCCCCCCCCCCCCCCCCCCCCCCCCCCCCCCCCCCCCCCCCCCCCCGCCCCCCCCCCCTCCAGGTGTGTGGTGAACAGTCCTGTCTTCTCATGGCGAGGCATTCTGCACGTTGTTCTTTACATACTCGTCGGTCCGTCCTGTCAAGACGGATGCTACCAAGTCTTAAGAGGGAAGCGCAAAACGTTCTGTATATCCGTGTGCCCACCTGTTTCTTTCTTTCTTTCAGTCTGTCTTGTCTGTCTGTCTGTCTGTCTCTCTCTCCTTTTTCTCTCTCTCCCTGTTTTTTTTTTTTTCCTCCTTTCTAATTCTCCCTCCCTTCCTCCCACTCTGTCGCTCTCTCTCTCTCTCTCTCTCTCTCTCTCTCTCTCTCTCTCTTTCTCTCTCTCTCTCTCTCTCTTTTTCCTCCTTTCCTCCCTCCTTTCTGCCACGCTCTCTGTCTCTGTCTCTCTCTGTCTGTCTCTCTGTCTCACTCCCCTCCCTCCCTCCCCCTATCTTTCTTTTCCTGTCCCTCCGTAGCCAGCTGTGAAATAGTGCGTCCCGGAAATCAACCACACGTCTGTCTTACAATTTTCTCTCCACCCCCACCCCCCCGCGCCCCTGATGAGCTCTCTCTTCCTCCTCTTGCACCTTTTCACCCCCCCCCCCCTCCTCCCCCCCCCTTATCCTTTTTTTCCTCCCCCCTCTTCTACCCTCACTCCTCACCAACCACCCAAACAACCAATCAACCAACTTATGAAGCCACCCACCTACCCTCCCACCCAACCAACCAACATATGAAGCCACCCACCCACCCACCCACTCAACCAACCAACATAACAAAGACAAATCACCCAACGAACCAACCAACATGTCAATCCAACCACCCACCTAACCAGCAAACCAACATACCAAGCCAATCACCCTCCCTCCCAACCAGCCAACCCACTCACCCACCCACCGACCCACCCACCCAACCAACCAGCATATCAAACCAGCATCCAACCACCAACATATCAAACCAACCAACCCACCCACCCAACCAGCATATCACACCACACCCCCACCCACCAACCCACCCACCAGCAT